>JALPQI010016529.1:0-26906 GCA_025490895.1 Thaumatotibia leucotreta
ATTTTTCCGATGCCGTGACACAAATGGTGCACTTAGCAGGCACCATCAGATATATCGTATCGTCCGGAGCGATCAAAAATATCTGAACACACCTCTATAGTTATGGCAATAAAGGCGTGTTCAGATATTTTTAAACGCTGTGGACGCTACGATATATCTGATGGCGACTGTGTTTATTGATATTGGACATAGTTTGCTAACCATTTGGAATACTGGAAAGCTTCATGAGAAAATTGCTGCAAATTGCTAATGAGAACATATTGTGAAAATACGAAGCAAATTATTTATTAACTAAATATTTTGATTTGTACTTTTTATTCATTTTATTTTTTACAGGCATCAGCCGCGAAAGCTGAGTACGTGGGTTCGATCCCCACCTCGGACGTTAGGTGATCTTGGTAGTTTTTCTTTGGTATATGACATCTAATATTTATAATGCTACTTCATGGTATGGCTGGTGAAGGTCGCAGAAGTCCGCTGGATGCGGGTGGCGCAGGACCGGTCAATATTTTTTAGTTCGTTCGTTTGTGCTTTTTAGGTACATTTAGGTAGATTTGTTAAAGAATAAACCGGCCAAGAGCATGTCGGGCCATGCTCAGTGTAGGGTTCCGTAGTAATTTAAAAACGGCTGGACCGATTATGTTCGAAATAGTTTTATTTTAAGTATTCTACAAGCCCAGTATAATTAATTTTTGGACCTACCGATCAAAAGTTAGAGTGGGGGGGGGGGACATAATTTTTTTGTTCTTCTGGGGCGATTATCTCCGAAAATATTGGCTTCAGAATAAAAATTTGGGACCCTTATTATTTTTAAAAGACCTATTCAATGATAGGTACCCCATATAGTATTAACGACCACTGAGCTATGCTGCTTTCCCAAAAAATATGAAAAAAATCATGAATACTTATAGAATACTTTAAAATAAAACTATTTTGAACGTAATCAGTCCAGCCGTTTTTGAATAACTACGGAACCGTACACTGAGCATGGCCCGACATGCCCTTGGCCGGTTTTTCCTGAAATAGAACTAAAACAAATAGTGTGACTACCATGAGTTGTCCCCGTGAGTTCAACTGTATCGGCTATGTACAGTCAACGACAAAATAAGGTGTACATGAAAATGCTCAAAAATATGTCCCAGTGCACTCTAATTCTGTGTAATAAGAACGTCGTAACATATTTATGAGCGGATTCTTTCGATACTTATTTTTGCACTTGACTGTACGTAGCCACACTTCGGACAGTGACGATAAAATGTATTCATGAAACAAACGTGTTGGTATACCTGGATGCTTAGCTAAGTTGCCAATCGCTAACGCTTAATCGTCAATCGTAAACGAAAGGCAGTTAACTGTCGTTGTCGTTCTAATATGAAAGAGTGACAGAGAGGGAAAACTACGATACGCTACTAAGCGCTAGCGCTTGGAAACTTGGCTAAGAATCCTGGTCAGTAGTCTGAAAAATAAAAAACCGGCCAAGAGCATGTCGGGTGATACTTAGTATAGAATTCCGTAATTATTCAAAAACGGCTAGGCTATGTTTGATTTTTTTTAATTTAAAGTATTCAAAGATATGCTATTCATTATTTTAGGAGCCATGGATTAAAAGTTAGAGGGGGGAGGACACATTTTTTTATTCTGGTGGTAATCTGAAAATATAGACTTTAGAAATAAACTTTCTTTTGGGACTCTTATTCTTTGAAATATCTTTGTAAGACCTATCCAATGATACAAGTAACGTAAAGCATCAACAGGCTAGTATATTTGTGAAAGGTGAGGAATTGGAAATAGTTGAAAGTACAGTCTTTCTTGGTATAACACTAGACTCTAAGCTTCAGTGGGGTCCTCACATATCTAATCTCTCGAATAAACTGAGTTCTGCAGCTTTTGCAGTGAGCAAGATCCGTCAATTAACTGACGTCGATACAGCTCGGTTAGTATATTTTAGTTATTTTCATAGCATTATGTCGTATGGCATTTTATTATGGGGCAGTGCTGCCAATTCAGAGACTAACACTATTTTTGTTCTGCAGAAGAGGGCTATTCGAGCGATATATAAAATGAGCCCTAGAGACTCACTTAGAGATAAGTTTAAGGTTATTAATATAATGACATTGTATTCTCAATACATCTATGAGAATATTATGTATGTACATAAAAATATTATCAATTTTAGGAAAAATTGTGACATACATAATATTAATACTAGAAACAAACATAAGCTCGCAGTACCCGCCACTCGGCTCCATAAAATTAGGAAATCATTCATGGGTAATTGTGTAAGATTTTATAATAAACTTCCAGTAAATGTTACTGAATTTTCAGTCAATAAATTTAAGAATTTTGTAAAGCGTAAACTTATATCTAAAGCTTATTATAGTACACAAGACTACATGAATGATAAAACACCGTGGGAGTAATTTAGGATTTAATTATTAGTTTGTTAAAGTCATGACATTCAATTACGATAATTTACGCTTGGAGACCTTATACATCTCCAAACGTGCATTATATAATGTTATTATTATATACCTATTCGGAGAGAAACCTTTACTTCTCTATAAATTATTACTTATAATTTTTTTATTCACTCAATTTTATTTAATATTAAAGTACAATATAAAATGAAAACAAACAATATAAGGACTTAACTACCTATAAATAAAAAATTTGGCCTTATAAATGTTTTGACTTTTTAGAGACTTTACATCTCTTGTTATTATTATTCTATTTCAACTTATTTTAAATCAATTTTATGTTTGTTTTTTTAATGCATGTTAGTTGTAAGATGTACCATGATTGATTGAAAAAATAATTCCCGCCAAGTTTCTTACCGGTTCTTCTTGGGTCAGCGGTGTAGGGTTCGAACCGGAAGTAGTTTCAATACCTAGACGATTCAAAAGAATTTGTTGCTATTCCAATTTGAATAAAGAATTATTTGACTTTGACTTTGACTTGACCCCACACTAACAAAGTACCGAGGAGAAGTTTCATAAATTGCTAAACTTCTTTAGAGAATATTCTCGACAATTTAAATTTTACAAGCAATCTAATCATGCCCTAAATGCCTTTTAAGGTGTATTTTATGCCTTATTTACTTAATTGTGAAATACAATATTCTTCTTAACACTTTTTTATAAGTTCTCATGGAAACATTCTCAATGAGAACTTACTCTTAAATTGTCATGAAAATTCTCGGAAATTTCCGAGTAAATTCCCGCAATTTTTAGAATGTTCTGCAACTTGTACATTGCTACCTCACACTATAGGATTACAGCAAAATAAAATAATCATCCCCACTTTACTACTAAACAAATTATTTTCTACATTTTATTCTATTACTTTGTCGACGTGATTAATATGTACCAAATTGCAAAATTACTAGTACTTGCCACTGAGCTATGCTGCGGACAGACAGACGGACAGGCGGACATGGCGAAACTATTCCTAGTTTACTACGGAACCCAAATAAACAAACCTAAAAACTTGCATTAATATGCCTTTATCTATAATCACGCTCTTTTAGAACACAATCTTGTTTTTATTACGAACTTAAAATCGTAAACTTGAATTCACACACATTTTTAGCTAAAATTATAGATATTTATTAGTATTAGGGTCATTTGCAGAAAAAGTGTACCTTTTAATGTCACGAAAATGAGTATGTAAATTGAGATTTCTCAGTTTAGTTACTCCCATACTAAAGGTATGAAAAATTCTGAAACAAATTTTTGAGATTTTTTTGTCAGTTTCGTTACATTTCGTTTCATACATTTAGTATGGGAGTAACTAAACTGAGTAATCTCAATTTACATACTTATTTTCGTGACATTAGGGACATACTTTTTTGTTTCATAACTGAAAAGTACGCACGATGCCGAGTAAAATGATGTATTACAGTCCATGATCGTCAAAAAACTTAAAAGATTCACTTTTTCTGCAAATGACCCATCAACGTAAAAATGTATCAGCGAACGTGTTTCACGATATGTGTAAAAGACCTCAAATGCTATATTTTGTTTTTATAACGAACTTAAAACCTTGAATTTACACACATTTTTAACTAAAATTATAGATATTTATTAGCATTAACGTTTAAATATATCTGCGAACGTGTTTCACGATATGTGTCAAAGACGTCAAATGATATGTGTAGGTAAGTGTTATGACCGGGGCCCATTTATCAAAAGCTTGTAACTTGTAATACAAGTGGAAGTCTCTTTTTGACTCTATCAATTAGATAGCCACTTCCGCTTGTATTATAAGTTACAAGCTTTTGAGAAATGGGCCCCAGAGGGCTGGCTCCTATCTTGCCCAGCGAATAGGCATTGCCATTCTGCGGGGCAATGCTACCAGCCTTCGGGGCACCCTACCACGTGGCGCCGAGCTAGCTCCCATTTTTTATTTGTAAATAGGTGTAAATATTTAATTTTTAGATATTTAATACAGTTAATCTTATTATTATTTCAATAAGAACCCTATAAAGCTTTAATCATGCCGACAAAGTGCCATTAAATTAAAAAAAATTTAGATAAGATTAGATAAGAGACACCCTAATTTAAAATGTTTAACAAATCTTAGGCAACCCGTAGGGAATCGAGTTATTTACACCCAGACACGGATAGTGTGACAACAGACAGTTACTCCATAAATTATCACAAAGTAATTAAACGTCGAATTACCCGAAGGGGGGGGGGGGAGTTGTAATTAGTCTGCGGTTTAGGGTTTATTGTGACAACAAAGTAAAACCCTAAAGTAGTAGTACCTAATAGACTCTTTACTGTAGGTATAGAAACAAAATCACCAAATTAAAAATTTAAAAAACCGACTTTAACCGATTTCTCCAAGATCCCCGATTTGTTTCCATCATTGGTTTCCTCAAACCCTACTTTCTGAATGCAAATTCTTGTAAATGCGAAAATTACCAAAAGCGCCATACATGTACTAATAACATTTTAAGAGATCCCTCGATTTCTCCAAGATCCCATCATCAGACCGCAACTTGGCGCCTACGGGACCATCTCGGGGTAATAAACGTTCGATCACAAAAATATTTTTTTAAATCGGTTCACGATTCTCGGAGATATAGGGTAACATACATACAACAAAAAAAACAGTCCAATTGAGAACCTCCTCCTTTTTTGAAGTCGGTTAAAAACAAAATTACATTCATGTACATAAAATATATGTGCTAAGGTAAACTTATCGCTTTAGGAGATCTCTTCAGGTGGGTTTACGGTTACATCAAACGAGCGATTGCTCATTCTGTCCCCACTCTACGAAATTCGTTCGCTACACAAAACATAATTCGTCGAAACTCGTTGATTTCGTAGAGTGGGGGATAGAATGAGCATTCGCTAGTTTGGTGTAAATCCACCTTTAAATTCGCTCACTACACAAAACATAATTCGTCGAAACTCGTTGATTTCCTAAAGTGAGGGATAGAAGCATTCGCTCGTTTGGTGTAAATCCACCTTTCTAAATAGTTAACCTTTGAGTAGATGAGAGGAAAAAAATGAAAAGGGATGATAAATGTAGCTATAATAGCTACATGTACAATATTTTAGCCGTGTGGTGACGGCAGTAAGAATACATTTGGGTCAAAATTTTTTTCGTTGTATTATTTTGTGTCCCTAAAAAACGTGACACAGTTGTGATTTTTGTATGAGATGATGGTTTGTTTCTAATTTTTGATGTATGGATTACAATCTAGCGTGAAAAAGAAATACAAGTGCACCGGGTTTTTTTATATACTGAGTCGAAACAGCAACTAAAAGCGTGACAGAGTGGTATGAAACGAGACAACGAAAAGAATTTTGACCCATTTGTCACCACCCCAACTCTTCCCGTGGGTGTCGTAAGTGTCAATGACCATTTATTTATCGATTATTGATGGGCAGCGGCAGCGTCATCATAGTAGACGCATTACTGCGATCGCCAATCCGCTTGCCCAGCGTGGTGAATATGGGCGTTACATCCTAATGTTTCCATACTCATAAGTCCAGCAGTGAAATAGGCGGATGGTGGTGACGTTTCACTCAAATGAATTTAATAAAAAAAAGATAGTTTAAATTCAATTGATGCAGAACCCTTCGTGCGTGGCCCGACACGCGCTTGACCGTTAAAGTACTACACCAAATTAAGTTTATCGCGTACAATAGTTATACGTACATAGTTTATAAATACAACGCAGTTTACACATTCCGGTGTAAAAACCTAGTCGGGAAACACACATAAAATTATATCGAAATTGTGCTTAATCAATCACTGGTGGTTAAAATACAAGGAAAATTATTTGTAAAGTATTTAAATTGGTAAGTGTTATTGTTATTGCCACCGCGACTTCTATGTCTAATTATGAATAAATAATAATAATAAATATCTTGGGACATCTTACACAAATCGACCTAGTCCCACGGTAAGCTCAATTAAGGCTTGTGATGTGGGTCCACCCGGATAGCTACCACCGTCTTACCCGTCAAATTGCCGCTAAATAGTTAGTACTGTGTTCCGGTTTGGGGGTAAGATAGCCGGTGTAATTACTTGCATAGAGGCAATCCATCTAGTTAAGTCCTCAGGGTAGGCAGCTCATAGGCGATTTTTTAGTCACTATGTCCATGGGCCTCAGTTCCTGTTTTCCATAAGGTGGGCTGAGAGCTCAGTTGTCTACCTTCGTCACATAAAAAAAAGGGACAACTTTAACTAAAATGGTACAAATACTAAATCAGGAAACTGTTCAATGCCTTACATTCCCTGTAATTACGAACATTCCCGACTACAGAAACATCACTAAACGATAAGCCAATCGATAAATATAAGGCGCGGGACATACAGTCATTATTGGAGTTGTGTGCAATATATTATTTTTTAGTACAGATGGTGCCTTTTTTAGGGTCTAGTGCGAGAAGTGTGTTACGTCAGATCCAAAACTTCGGAGGGACATCTGCACTAAAAAACGTCGTACGAGACACGTGCAATAACGAAATTCGTAACTCGTGTCGATTTAAAACACTCCCTGTCGGTCGTATTTTAAAACATCGCCACTCGTTTCGAATTTCATGTTTTTCGCACTTGTGTCGTAACGTACTATTTTAGTAGTACAGATGGTGCCTTTGTTAGGCTCTAGTGCGAGAAGTGGCTCATTTTACGTCAGGTCCAAAACTTCGGAGGGCCATCTGTACTAAAAAACGTCGTACGAGACACGTGCAAAAAGGAAATTCGTAACTCGTGTCGTTTTATCGCCACTCGTTCCAGATTTCCTGTTTTTCGCACTTGTGTCGTAATGTACTATTTCAGTGCAGATTGTGCTTTTTTACGCAATACTTAGTGCGAGAAATGGTGTATTTCTTGTCAGGTAGAAACTGCGGAGGGCTATCTGTACTGAAAAAAATCGTACGATACACATGCGAAAAGCAAATTCGTAACTCGTGTCGTTTTAAGACACTCCCTTCGGTCGTGTCTTAAGTTTTCGCCACACTTATCGACATAATTTTTTTAGAATGTCCTAAATTATCACAAGGACAAAAACGACATAATTTCAAAGAATTTATTTAGCTTTGTGATCCATGGAAAGGCTTCGTAACTGTCAAAAAATCAAGAATTAGAAAATTGTAATGCTATTCAACTGTGAGCCGTGTGGTGACGGCAGTAAGAATAGGTACATTTGTCACCACCCCAACTCCTCCAGCGGGTATCGTAAAAGTCGACTAAGGGATTGAAGTGTCACTGACCATTATATGATAAAAGAATGATGATGGGCAGCAGCGTTATCATAGTGGACACATTACTGCGATCGTCGATCCGCTTGCCCAGCGTGGCGATTATGGGCATTTACCTCCAAATGCGTCTATACGCATAGTTAATAGGAGAGGCTTACGTCCAGTAGTGGACTATCATAGGCTGATGATGATGATGAAACTGTGATTTCAGGGTGACTCAGTAGAACGTACCTAACATAGGAACGAGTGACAAGAATACCGTGATTTTTTTTTATGTGACGAAAGTAGACAACTGAGCCTTCAGCCCACCTGATGGAAAGCAGGAACTGTGGCCCATGGACATAGCGATCAAAAAATCGCCTACGCGCTGCCTACCCTAAGTCTTCAGACTTAGATGGATTGCTTTAAGCTTTCACGATTATCATTCATATTTTAAAGACAAACGGGTCTTAATCGCGTAAACTTACGCAGACCTCTGCTTGCAACCACGGGTGTAACGGAAACGTCAGGATATAACGATTGCCTCTATAAAAAGGTTATCTCTCTTATTATTAAGGTTAAGGTGATTGACCCAGTGTCATATCTTTGTATGGTTTAATCCCTGAGGAGGGTAACAAGCTTAATAAAAGTGCATAATATATTAATTAACCACGCATGCATTATCGTATGACGTAAATATGACGTCAATTCAACACGCCAATGTGCAGTGTGCTCTCGCCCTAACAATCAGCTATCAAACATCATAAGTTAATAACATTTGTTTCAGTGAACACACGACCACCATAATGTATGGCATATTTATTTATCTAACACTTAGTGTGATCAACGCACAGGAGTTCAAATATGTGGATAACGGTGAAGTGGTCGCGAATTGCGAAAACTGCCTGTCAAAATGCTGCCCTGGGACGCAAATCTATATCAAAACCGATGTAAATACAACTTGTGAAGACAATGTCTATAACATACCCAGTGTAAAAGAAATGGATATTGAAGTTTATAATAAGGATATTGTAAAGAATATTGTAAAACTTGAGAAGACGTTGAAGGACTTCGAATTGGTGTATAGTGATGTTTGGAAAGGTGATATTGATGATATTTTGCCGGAGAAGGGAAGGAAATTTTATATTTTAGAGGTAAGTGAGTGGTACAGGACCGGTCCTTGTGGCAATCTTTGGGGGAGGCCTATGTTCAGTGGACGTTTTTCGTCTGATATGATGATGAAGTGGAGCTCGGTCGTTTTCTGACAAAATACAGTAATGTGCAAAATAATATTATTTATTAGAGACGTGTAAATTGGTTTTACAAATAAAATAAAATGATTATGATTAATAGCAGTCAATAAAAAAATTAAAACTAGTGTAAAATCATAAGTAATAATAAATTAAATTAGTACCTATTACTGAGCATAGATTAAACCTTGACTGCAAACTTTATTTAAATAATATTGGAAGTAAAAAAAATGGTTTGAAAATCGGCTTTTTTACCCCTTGACAGAGATAGCACGTACATAAATATGTAATCTATTATTTAAAGAAGAAAGACCCGTATTCGAAAAGGTGGTGAGGAAATTACATTTTTAGTATAGATGGTGTACTATTTAGGCTCTAGCGCGAGAAGTGAGATTTTACGTCAGGTTCAAAACTTCGGAGGGCCATCTGTACTAAAAAACGTCGTACGAGACACGTGCAATAACGAAATACGTGTTTTTCACACTTGTTGTGTCGTGATGTACTATTTCAACGCTTCAATGGGCATCGATTTTTTAAATTTTCCGCTTTATTCTACTGAAAAACTGGTTGGCTAGAGTATACTACCTATTTATTGAACCGATTATCACTATCGAAAATGCGTCAATGCGTTTTTAAATGAGGATAATATTATATTATGATTGTGTTACTAACGTATGAAGTTAATTAATTTTAATCAGTTAGAAACTATTCGAAATGAGAACGATTTCATAATCATATTGACGCAAAAGGAAAATCAATTGTTATCGTACCTACTTACTTATTCTACATTTTAACTTAATTATGTATAATTACCAGGGATCGGATTTTTCATCGCACGGTAAGACGTTAGAAAACCCTGGAGCCGATATTTATTATACCCTGGTATAACAAATTTTCTGGTGTTCTGTTTAAGGGCAATACACTATTGTTTACTGATTTATAAAAAACGGAAAAAATATTCGTAGCGAAAACAGTTTTTTCGTTTTCTATAAAGGGTTAACTGGTTTTAATCAGGACTTGATATTTTTATATCCAAGGAATTTAGACGATAAGATTACATATTTTTAGGATTCTATGAAAAAACAGGGAAAATCCAATAAAATTGGGTGTTAAATTGGATTCCACTGATCCTTTTTTAGCCCCTTTCTTGATTGAAATCAGGAAAGGGGCTACTTGAAATCAGGGGCAAGAACAAAAATAACGTATCTTTGTACGTTATTTTCTGTGGTTGGGTGAATATCTGAGCATTTCAACCGCCTCATTTTGGTGGCATCATTTTTGCCGAAGTTTCTAAACGCCTCAATGTTATATTTCGTCATTTGTATAAGGTGCCGTGCCTCCTTCAAATGACAAAGTAGCACATTGTAACGAATAGAAACTTCAGCAAAAATTATGCTTCCAAAATTAGGCGGTTGAAACGCTCAGATATTCACCCAGTTACACCAATCGAACGAATGCTCATTCTATCCCCACTCTACGAAAATCGTTCGGTACACAATACGTAATTCGTCGAAATTCGTTGATTTCGTAGATTGGGGGATAGAATGAGCAGCATTCGCCCGTTTGGTGTAAATCCACCTTAATACTAATTCAGCTAAGCTGGCTCGTTCCTCGCACAACGGATAGGTATAGCCATCCAAAGGGGGAACGCAGCCAGCATTATGGGAACCCTCCCACAAGGTTCGGATCTCGGTGACCTCAACTAAGTAATTAGTTACTTTTAGCATTTTCATGTATTTATTGTCCTACTAGGCAGGCAAACGCAGCGTAGGACGTCCACCCACAAGATGGACAGACAACCTTATGAAGGTCGCCGGGACACGCTGGATGCAGGTCGCATCTAACCGGTACATGTGGAGGGAAAGCCTATGTTCAGCAGTGGACGTCTTATGGCTGACATGATGATGATTGTCCTACTATATTTTAAAGACAAACGGGTCTTAATCGCGTAAACTTACGTTTAATTATATCCTGACGTTTCGGGCATGACGTTACACCCGTGGTCGCAGGCAGACTGGCGAGAGAATGTATCAACACCTTCGAGCTGCGCGGGTTTTCCGAACTACTCGCACCCGAAAGAATTCGGGGTTCGAAAGACCCGTTTGTCTTTAAAATATGAGTGATAATCGTGAAAATGCTGGCTCGTTTTTCGCACAACGGATTGGTATAGCCATCCAAAGGGGGAACGCAGCCAGCATTATGGGAACCCTCCCACAAGGTTCGGATCTCGGTGACCTCAACTAAGTAGTTAGTTTTTGTAAGCATCTACATGTATTTATTGTCTCACTATGTTTTTTATGAAATAAAATTTTAAAATGATTTCAGGATGGCAGTATCATATTCAGAGCCTTCAACTATTTCGACCAATGGCCAGAACCAGCATTGGACTACACTTTACACTGCCTAGAAGTTCAAGTAACTGAAAAGAACGGAACACTGGACCTAGGATCCGTCAGGCTCGTACAGAAGTACAGAGACGGACCTGAGAGCCTTGAAGAAGAAGATTTGACACCTGAAGAAGATGGACATTTGAAGAATAAAATCAGGGCATCCGGTGAGTTTTCTTTAAGCAAATATCGTTTTTTTTTTGGTAACGTAAGGGTTCATAATAATAATCTTCTTAGGAAATCTTACACAAATCAACCTACCACGGTAAGCTCAATTAAGGCTTATGATGTGGGTACCAGGCGACGATGTATATAATAGATAGATACATTACATAGCCACGACCAAGGAACAAATATTTGTGATAAATGAATACACAAATAATGCCCTGGGATTCGAACTCGGAACCTCCAGTTTCGTAGGCAGGGTCACTATCACTACCAACTAGGCTACGGAGGCTGATTCATTGTTATAACGGTTAGGAGTGTAAGGACCTTCTAATAAGTATTTAATACTATTAATCTACGAACAAAGACACGGAAGCCGCACGCTATTCTAAATTGCCTTTCAAAAACGGTCCTGAATTTTAGTTGTTGACAAGTGTCACCCTCTCTTCAATGCATCACGGTAATAAATTTCAATATCAATCTATAAAAACTTAAACTGCCATTTAAAAATAGTTGGCCCTTCAAAGTTTTGATTGGCTATAATGGCTATATTCTATAAACATTTGTCGTAAACATTTGTTGCGCGGAAATATGCGTGATGCTAAGGCAAAGCGCTATGTCCTGCCCCTCTTGGCACAATTGAACAATTGTTTTTGGGGGCATTTTTGAGCTGGCGTTAGACGTCCATGTTATATATGGTCGCAGCTAATTTCCGCATTCGTTACTCTTAATATTTAGCAAAACTGGCAAAAGCAATATTTCCGTATTTGTTAGGTACTCGTACCTAATACCCTCGGCTAAAGTCAGATATTGCCGTGTGGTGACGGCAGTAAGAATACATTTCTCACCACCCCAACTCTTCTCACGGGTGTCGTAAGAGCCAACTAAGGGATTGAAGTGTTACTGACCATTCTTTGATAAAAGATTGATGATGGGCAGCAGCGTGATCATAGTGAACACATTACTGCGATCGCTCCGCTTGCCCAGCGTGTCGATTACGGGCATTTACCTCCTAATGCGTCTACGCGTAGTTAATAGGAGAGGCCTACGTCCATCAGTGGACTGAGATGGGCTGACGATGTGATGATGTGTATGAAACAGGCCATAAATTAAACAATTATTATTATTATTAATCATTTATTTAGGTAAGACACAAATACAATTATATTTGGTAGTATACTGCCAAACTGCGTGACAGTTTGTTGGTAGCACATTAAGTAGCTCTTGATTTCTACAGATTGTGTCTAAATAGTAATGACTAATTTCATGCTACTATAATTAAAGATCTATAATTAACTACCGCTATTATTATCATTGATCTTTAAATTATTCTTGCCATTGTGATTAGATAGTAAATAAGAGTGATTTAAGATTGTCACTATACTTCGTTTTATTTAAGATTAGAATTATCTGTCAAACGGGTGAACAAAGAAGCAGTGGTCGTAAACCTTCCTTCTTCGATTTCGGCCGATACCACTGAATTTCTCGGAACTTATGTATACCTATACATATCATTTGATATTTACCGATAGCTGAACGCATAGTTTTCACATTTATTACCTATTAATTTGTTGGCAAAACTGTATTTAAAAAAGTTATAAGTGTTTTATAAGCAAGATGGCGGCAATTTAGAAAAAAGATATATATTGAATGTTTTCGTTTAGTGTTTGGCGGTTTTTAACAAAGTATTTTTTTTATTTGTAACTAATATCGTACCGATTTTACATTAACTGAATTTAATGAAGTTTACAGTCTAAAATTTAACAATATTTGCATATTTAATCTGGCTTACATTATGCACTCCCAATACTTTTAAAAGTTATGCATTTAAGGATTAAAACTATCGGTATAAAAGCGGACACGGTGTCATAAAGACTGAGCAGATAACAATACTAAGACAACCCTACGCATCGGCAACGTCGTTTAGTATTTGTCGCCATTATAGGCGGCTTTAATCTGGGACGCTCTAATGTAGTTTGAATTTGGTAACAAATTAGAAAATAAAACTCAGATGACATACATAGTTTTATTCACTGTCAGTGGAAGAGTCCGAGGACTCAGAACCACCAACGTTTATAATATTTTTTTCCACAGTGTTATCTATTACATTATCTAATTTCATTTAAAAAATTAAAATGTTATATACCGTAGCCAACGATATGCCAGCAGTCTCAGCAATCTTTTTCACACGTTCCGATTTAGTGGGATATTCCTTTCTATGGCACATTTTTTAATTTGTAAATATTCACCACCATCCGCTTTTCACTGGTAGTCACAGGATTTTGCTTTCATCCATTTTAAATGTGCACCAACAAACAAAATATCTAAATAGATCAACAATTAATAACGAAATTGAACAAAAACGATAACAACAATCTTTAAGTAAGGTAACAGCAATATAAAACACAACCGACTCAACCGACAACAATATGAAGTCGAATGACAGACAGTGACATTTAAAAATTGTGTGAGAACTCTGCCTCTTTAGGTTTTTTAATGTACAACCTTTCCATGAAAAATTGCAAACGCAATTTATTAAAATTATTATCTTTTCATCTTAGAATATAAATTAACTAACATTATGTTTCTTATCTGTTCACAACACTAGAGTTAATGTGTATTAATATAGCATGATAATAAATTCGTGATATTTAATAACTCGTATTTACTGTTCGATCCGCAGAATTTGCCTGTAAAAGAACCTTATATCTCGTTCTGCGAAGGTCTTTCTAATGCTAAAAAAAACGAAGTATAAGTACCTAGGTATTTTTATCACTGCCCATAATATTCATAAATATCAACGGCAGCCGACCTCCTGGACGGCCAGTGCACTCCTGGCAGCGATCCGTCTCAAACGAGCTCCGTACGGTTGGCCTAAGCTGGAGAGAGGCTAAAAGTGTTGCTGAGGACAGAGAGGCGTGGCGCGATCTTGTGAAGGCCCTTTGCACCTCTGGGGTGCCTTTAGGACGTCAACAACAATATTCATAAAAAATAATTAAAATGTTAATATTTGCAACCCCCATCAGGGTTCATGTTTTACATGAGTGCAATTTAGTAAATAAATAAATGATAAATAATTAAATAAATCCTTACAGATTTATATTATTACTTTTTAGTTTTATTTTATCAAAATATAATGTTATGTCCTTTATTATTATGTAAGTAGATAATATTTATGATTGTAAAAATACTGTATCGGCTTGCTTTGACGATGTTATACTAGATAATAGTGTCTTTAGTCCATATGGGCTTCACTGAAAATCAACGTCACGTAGTGAATTTCACTGCGGGACATCAAGCTGAGTGAAGACCTTTTAGCGCAATTCACTGTACACTTGTAAATTGTTAATTTAACCAAGCAAATATTGTTTTGTGCTAATAAACATTTATTATTCTTATTTAAATATTTATCACACGGGTTACTCACGTAATTTAAGTCGATAATTGCTCGACACGTTTCGATCCATTTAGAGGATCCTCATCATGGAGTATCCGCGACCAAAGCCCGACGTGTACTGCGGGCTTGCGCTCTGCTAGAGCAGGTGCTGGCCGCGGGCAGCGCTGGCGGGGGCGGCGAAGGAGGAAAACTACCCTCATTGTCACTTTTGTCGAAAAGTGGTAACCCGTGTGATAAATATTTAAATATTATTCTTATTCTTATTCTACAGCAATGCTGGTATCCAGTTTCTTCCTAACCCTGATGCTGGTCTCTTACGCCGCCCTACCGCAGAAGAGATCGCTGCCCAGCATCATGCTGCTGGCCTACGTCTCCTGCTTGACCACCTACTTCATCCTCAGGGCCTTGCAGGTCTTCAAAGATAATGATTTTCATAAGCCATGGTGTATCTTTATAGGTGAGCGTAATTTTTTAGTGCTCTTTGGCGTTTTTATGTCAAAATACTTTTTGTCTTGGGCGTTAACGCTTGAATCCCTCATTTCGCTCAGGATTCCACTTTAGCCACACTACGTTTGGGATTCTATTGTGGAACCTATCGCTTCATTTGGGATTGAATATACGCCCTCGCCGGAAAAAATAATTTTGATCCCTTGTAACACAAACTATTGCTATTAACTCCGCAAAATAATAATGTTTATCCTTTACCACCTTTTACCACGGTCCTAGGATCTCAACTTTCTTGTCTATTATATTACTAGCGACCCGCCCCGGTTTCGTACGGGTATAATACTGATACTTAAACCTTCCTTTTGAATCACTCTATTTATTAAAAAACCTCATCAAAATCCGTTGCGTAGTTTTAGGGTGTGGCTCCACTGACGCGGAGCGGAGCGGGGCTGTGGGAGCTCGGCCAATGAGACCGCATCACAGTGTTTCAAATTTTGAATTCGAAGAATGTAATTGGTCAATTTTGCACAGCTACGCTCCGCTCCGTCAGTGGAGCCGCATCCTAAAAGATTTAAGAATACATACATATGGATAGAGTGACAGAGAAAGCGAATTAATATTGTACGATGTAGTGATTATCATCAGACAAAGACTGTCTTATATTTTAAAGACAAACGGGTCTCAATCACGTAAACTTACGTTCTAATTATATCCTGACGTTTTGGGTATGACGTTACACCCGTGGTCGCAGGCAGTCTGCCAGTAAATATAATAACACATAATCGTGAAATGAAATTTAAATCAATATAAATATTGTCTTATTACAGGACTAGTGCTTTATTACTCGTTATGGGCAAGTTTCACGTGGATGAACGTGATGTCATACGACATGTGGTCTACTATGGTTAATTGGTAAGTACCTATAGTCTGTCAAACCAACTTTGGCAGTAACAGTAAGAACAAATTGCTATATCACGTCATCAGCCTATATCAGTCCACTGCTACTGTGCGTAGCCCTTTCGGACCGACGCCGAATCTGCACGGATTCGACTGAAATAAAAAGTGACTTATACCTAAACTTTTCACGTAGATTATGAATCTGGAGTTAATTTTCCATTTTCCGGCCGCCATCTTGGAGAAAATTGACACAATCAATTGTATTGAGGCGGCCCTGAGGTCAGTTCAACACAATTGTGCGGGCACACAATTGTATAGAGCGGGGCCTGAAGTTACAAAGCCAGAGTTGTGCGGGCGCACAATTGTATTTAAGCGGGCTGCACTTCTACGGATTTCAATAAATAATAATGACATATGTATTATAGAAATAACATTTATTTAGTCTCTTTACATGCAAAATCAGTAATTTAATCAATTTAGTCATGCAGTATTGATTCGTCGCAAGAGCAACTGTTCGAATAATTCCGGTGTGAAATATTGCTCGAAGTATTGGGCTGGTGTTTTGACGGCTTCCGATCCAGGCGGCGTGTCTCCTGGTACAGGTTGCGAATTAAATTTCTTTTTCCTCCATCTAAAGTTAACAAATGGCACGTCATCTTCGCTATCAGATGAGGAAGAAGCTGATTGACCGACACCACTTGTGGTAGGAACTGGTACCTCCGGATCGCTTTCGTCATCGCTACCGTCGTCTCCGGAGCCATTCAATAAATTATATATGGCGCTGTCCTTCAAAGCACGCGTCATTGTTGTTAATGGCCGACTGTATGAACCGACCATTATATAAATAACGCTTCAGCGCATCAACTTCTCGGTCACGTTACGCTGGATGGTGGTCTACACCTGCCCTCGCACTTGAAGTTAAAATCACAGTGCCAGCGCACTGGTAACTTATCAGTTAGTACCGTCGAACACTGTACCCACATTCATAGAATATTAATTTGATTGTTTTGATCAAGTTTTACTTTGTATTCATACACTTTATATGTATTAGTTAAGACTGTTCTGTATTTCTCCAAGTTAAGTGAATGTAATATTCTTTTTGGAGAAATAAATTCTTAAACCTTAATCCCTGTCAAAACGAGAAATTACACGTAGGTATATTTAAACGTTGTATTACAGTAAGGGACGGCTCGATACAATTGTGATCCAAAAATCCGTTACGGCATAACACGCATCTAAACGGTATTTTCTAGAAATGATACTGCGTAAATTGTAGACCATTTATTTCTTTTTAAGTTTTAAACTACATGATAGCCAAAAAATTACAAAAACATAGAAATATCCTACTTACATTGATCAAAGGCGGAGACACGTGACAGCACCACATCGTACGAGTCGAAACTTGAACACTGACGGACCGCCGCGCAAATTTTCGTTTCAAAGTCAAAGAACATTTCCCGCACAATCGTGCTATGCCGGGCCCGTTCACTACAACACGTTAATTTCGACACAAAACTCAACCTAGTAAACCGCACAATTGTATTGGCTGGTTCTGAAAGGGGTAGGCCTCTCCTATTAACTTTGCGTGTAGACACATTAGGAGGTAAATGCCCGCAATCGACACGCTGGGCAAGCGGATTGTCATCATCATCATCATCATTCAGCCGAAAGACGTCCACCGCTGAACATAGGCCTCCCCCAAAGATTGCCACAATGACCGGTCCTGTGCCACCCGCATCCAGTGGATTCCTGCGACCTTCACCGGTCATCTTGCGACCTTCATCAGTCCACCTTGTGGGGGACCTACCCACGCTGCGCCTTCCGGTACGTGGCCGCCACTCGAGAACCTTCCCATTGTCATAAACTGTGAAAAGTTCATTCTTAGAAATCTCAGACCATAGCGGTAAAACGCACGGCTGCTACGCAGCGGTCGTGAGGTCAATCCCCGGCTCGTACCAATGAGTTTTTCAATCTTCTTTCTTCCTACTAACAATAGTAAATAGTAAAACACGATATTGTAAAATTAGTTAAGTAAGAAATGAGCGTAGCGCCATTAAACTAGTTACTCCAGTTTGGTGCACTGAATGTTTATGTAAAATTTTGTAATTGTGTTTTCTTGAATAAATAAATATAATATATAACAAACTTATGTACGAAATATCATTTGATAATTTCAAGTGCTTTACGGTTAAGGAAAACATCGTGAGGAAACCTGCATATACCTGCGAAGAAATTCAAGGGTGTATGTGAAGTCCCCAACAAGTACTGGGCGCCACACAAAATAGGCACGTTTAAATAATTAAATAATAAATAAATATCTTGGGACATCTTACACAAATTAACCTAGTCCCACGGTAAGCTCAATTAAGGCTTGTGTTGTGGGTAGGTACGAGCCGACGACATATATAATAGATAGATACATATAGATACTTAAATACATAGACAGCCATGACCAAGTAACAAATATTTGTGATAAATAAATACACAAATAATGCCCTCGCCGGGATTCGAACCCGGAACCGCCAGCTTCGTAGGCAGGGTCACTACCAACTAGGCTACAGAGGCTGACAAGTTTGATGTCGATTTCCGGCAAAAATGGCCAGAATACTTACAACAACAACTCACAGCCTGTGACCACGCGGCTAATATCATTATTTTTTTCAGCAAGATGTCAACGCACCGTCGCACATCACGCCCCAAGATCCTAGCTAAGTTCTGGTGGTACAGCGTCTATGGGTTTGGAGCCCCCCTGCTGCTGGTAGTGTTCATGGTTGGCGTAGACTTCGCTGACTTGACCAGTCTTCCGGACTTCGTACAGCCACATTTCGTGGCCAGTACATACTGCTTTTTTGAAACGGGTAAGTTTTTAGTCAATTTTCTATCGAGAAATATTGAGCACCAAAATATGAACGAAAGAAATTATTCTGGGCTCTTATAAAACAAACATAACTAAAACATTCAGCCAAAAGACGTCCAGTCAAGTGCAAAAATAAGTATCGAAAGAATCCGCTCATAAATATGTTACGACGTTCTTATTACACAGAATTTAAGTGCACTGGGACATATTTTTTGAGCATTTTTGTATACACCTTATTTTGTCTTTGACTGTCCACTGCTGAACATAAGGCTCCCCCAAAGTCTGTCACAATGACTGGTCCTGGGCCACCCGTATCCAGTGGACTCCTGCGACCTTCACCAGGTCACCAGTCCACCTTTTGGGGGCTGTAAATAGAGTACATGCTGAAAGATAAGGCGTCTTACAGCGAGCAACGCCTATAATATTATATCTCACAAGTTTACCATCAGGCCCCCACATTGACAAGTGCTTCAATTGTAAATTTTGCTGTTTCTCAAATCGGGGGCGTCTATATGCGACAGTTACCGCTTAACACCGGAAGGGCCGTGCGTTTGTTTGCCACCAACATAAAATGTAGTGCAAAAACTTTAATAAATCACCAGTAAATAGGTAATTACTTTTTTGCGAAGCACAATTACAATTGTCACAAAAACACGACAATTGTAGTGAAATTCCGACATAAGCCAAACCTCAAGTCAAGATTTAATGAAAATTGTACTAAACTTTGCGACAATTGTCACGGGTTTCAGAAATTAAAAAGTAGTTTATAAACGATATAATAACGTTATTTTATTAGTAATAATTTTATGTTGGTGGCAAAGAAGAACCGTCCGATAGTAAGCGGTAGCCGTAGCCTACGGAGGCCTGTGACGGCAATAACAGTGATATTTTACAATTGTAAGACTTGTAATTATGGTGAAATAGACCACCTCACACCAAACCACACAGATGGACACCTCAAAATGGTTTACTCGTAATTTATCGCCCGTATTCGATTTACACAAATACACACGGTATATTCTTGGCTTAAAAATGATCATACATTTTTGCAAGATAGCCAAAAAAGAATCGCATTTCCGTTGCCTGTGAAACTTTGGAAATCCAAATCTAGGAGGATCTATCCCTAAGAGGTTTTTCGAAGATCCAGAAGGGTTGATTTTTTTAACACGCACTTACATACTAGCTGCTACTATAACAACTATTCCTGGAACTTGAACTTATTAAAAAAACCCTAAGGCTGCGTTTCCACCAGATATGTGCGAGGATGTGTTTCCATACAAATGACACCTATTAATGACTCGAGCGAAGTGTCATTTGTATGGAAACACATCCTCCCTAAGGCTGCGTTTCCACCAGAGATGTGCGAGGATGTGTTTCCATACAAATGACACTACACTCGAGTCATTACTGAATAGGTGTCATTTGTATGGAAACACATCCCTGGTGGAAACGCAGCCTTAAAGGTTTAATCTGCTTCAGAAAGCTGAAATCTGACAGCGGGAATGTACTTATTTTTTGGCCCGTATTTCGACAGAGAACGAGCGTTTACTGTACGTGAACACGCCAATTCTGGTGACTACAATCATCAACACCACCTTCTTCATGATGACGGCAATCTACATCTGCAGGAACAGCGCCAAGCCTGGTGGAAACGGGGAGAGCAGGAACACTAAGAAGGAACAGAACAGGTCCGTCTTAAAACTGGCATTTATGGTCCCACACTGACGTTATAAAATGATAAAAACTTTCCGGAATCGAGCATATTCTCATGACACATTCTTGGTGTATTGTTCTTCGCTTTATGCCGCATTTCCATTTAGTGTTCTGAGCGAGCATTCACTTGTTCGTAGGCTGACTAACGTACATTTTGCTATGTGAAATCCTGTTTTCATCTTTCCAAGAACGAACGAATGCTTGCTCAGCTATGCTATTCTCTTATTCACACATTCGACGCTGCGTTCGTCAACGAGCTCGACGTCGAGACAGCCTTGTCTAAAATCCTAGCTGTTTTATTTGACATTAGGAATCGAGGTTGTGGGCGAGTTCGTCGCTGTTTTTCGTTAGAGAATACGAAGTTCGTACATTATACGTCAAACTCTCGACGCAGTGTAGTTCCAGCTCACGCCGCATTCGTCGCCGAGCACTATTGTCGTTTAAAAAGTACATTAGTGAATACCATTTCTAGGCTCGACGCTGCCGCAGCGCTGACACAGCGCTGACAGCAAGGCGGTTTCCTTAGTGAATAACACTGCTGAACACTAAATGGAAACGCGGCCGTATAAGCCAGCAGCGTGAAACTTTAACGCCAAAGGTCTCAATCGTCAACTGTTGGGAGCGTAGCGTAATAATTTAATCCTTTAAGTAACTGATAGAGAATGTTCTCAGTCAATGGCAATGTTGCCATGTTGCGTGAAGAGTTTCTCATGAAAATTATTATTATTATTTATAATTCAGGCAGACAGTTGAAAAACAACTGATGTAAGCCCGTATCCTGATATCCTCTTCTAGGTTGATCTCAAAAATTTCTAGTAATTTTAGGTAATATTGAGAATGTTCTGCAAAAAATCTTGTTCATCGGTTTTCTTCCACGTCTTTTTCTTGGACCCGAAGGGTATACTAAATTCAAACGGAGTGTAAAGTTTTGAACGCTTAATATCTCCAGATTCGTGATCTACGTGAAACTATTCCTGATAACTGGAGTGAACTGGGCACTAGACGTGCTAGGAGCCCTGATCTACCCTGAGCACTGGGGCTGGGTGGTCGCCGATGTCTTCAACGCCTTGGGTGGTGTGTTCATCTTCATCATATTCGTGTGCAAGCGGGAGATGCTGGGGCAACTTTGCAAGAGGTTAGTGTTGGTCACGACAAGCGACAAATAATAACAATTGTGCTAGGTACTATAACTACTTTTTTTATGTGACGAAGGTAGACAACTGAGCTCAGCCCACCTGATAAAAAAAAATATCTTGGGACGTCTTACACAAATCAACCTAGTCCCACGGTAAGCTCATTTAAGGCTTGTGATGTAGGAACTAGGCGGCGATAGATAGATACATATAGATACTTAAATACATAGACAGCCATGACCAAGGAACAAATATTTGTGATAAATAAATACACAAATAATGCCCTCGCCGCGATTCGAACCCGGAACCTCCAGCTTCGTAGGCAGGGTCACTACCAACTAGGCTATGAAGGTTGACATGTAGGTACATAAAAGGTATGTGCTAAGGTAAACTTATCGCGTTAGGGGTACATGATGGAAAGCAGGAACAGGCTCATGGACATAGATACGAAAAAATCGCCTATGCGCTGCCTACCCTGAGAACTTAGATGGATTGCCTCTATCTATGCTAGTAATTCATTACACCGGCTATCTTACCCCCAAACCGAAACACATCAGAGCAAACACTGCTATTTAGCGGCGGGTTAAAGGGTAACACGGTGGTAGCTATCCGGGCGGACCCTGCACGAGGTCCTACCACCAGCAAACACTTTGAACTACTACGTCTAATACTTGGAACGCGTTTCTTAAAAAATCCCTAAGGGGTTATTCCACTTCCCGAGCTTGCGTCCATTGTTAGCTCTGTAAGTTCTGCGTGCTACGCACTAAGGACTCTCAGGGAGGAAACAGCACTGCCTCAATTAAAGATGGTATACCATGCGCTAGTCGAGTCAAAGCTAAGGTACAGCATAAAATTTTGGGGTAACAGTTATCTCTATAACATGCAATCTGCCTTCATTGCACAAAAGAGAGCAATTCGGACTATAGCCAGGATATCCCAGACAACCTCGTGTAAGACTTATTTCACCGAGTTCGAAATTCTTACTGTCCCTAGCTTATACAGTGTGTGGCCTTTAACACGGGAGAAAAATGAAATGAGTGACTCCTTAGACTATCGGCAATAATCCTGTAAAGGTCCCGGTGTTTCAAAGTGGTTAAGTTCGGAGATATTGTCATTCAAAGCAATGGACCTTTAGTACTGGATCTTGGCATCACGATGTCGTAGCTTGTCAGTCGCAAGACATCATGATAGTATACCAGGTACGAAGTCATAACAATAATTTTGTTTTTATTTTTACACTAATTTGTTACGGTTTAAAAAAAAATTGTACATTTTTCAATGATTCAAAAATGATAAGTTATTGGTAACTTTTAATTCAAGTAAATGAACCCATAATAATGAAAAATACATTAACAAAAAATTCAAAAAAAAAGTTTTTTTTTTTTAATTACAATATGTGGAAATGATTGTCGATCAGCTTATTAATGCACCGTTTAAATTTTCACCCCGGTTGTAGGCCACACACTGTATATCCTTGTTGTGCTCAGTGATTTAATCTGGGAAAACATCTGGGAAGTATCGAAACGCCTGAAGATAGAAAAAACCGGCCAAGCGCGAGTCGGACTCGCGCGCAAAGGGTTCCGTACCATTATCAATTTATTATTAAAAAAATACAGTTAAATCAACCTACCTCAAAAACTATAGGAGATAATTTTATCAAACCAAAAATCGTTGATAGAGTTTATTAATGTGCATAACATATATTTTTTTCAGAATTTTATATCGCGTAATTTAAAAAATAGAGGGGGGGGGACACATTTTCAGACTTTGAGACCTGATATCTCGAAAACGATTTGCTTAAATAAAAATGTGATGTATAAACCTTCATATCATTTTCAAAGACCTTTCTATTAATACCCCGCACGCTTATATACAACTAAAAAAAAAATATATCCCTCAGTTACATGTATGGAGGGCCCCCACCCCAATGGTTTTTTTTACAATTTAGTATCACATTCCTGTAGCGGTTCATACAACACATATCCTTACCAAATTTCGTTACTGTAGCATTTATAGTTTCCGAGTAAATTGGCTGTGACAGACGGACAGACGGACAGACGGACATGACGAATCTATAAGGGTTCCGTTTTTGCCATTTTGGCTACGGAACCCTAAAAAGCGACTAGCAACAAGGAGAATGGACTTGCCGCAAACCGTTGATGGCAAACTTAGGGTTGTTAAGCACTACGCAGGCTATCAATCCATTGTTCTCTTCAATAGGTTACCATTGGAATTGAAATCCGTCACTAGTTCGCACCTCATTAAAAATAAATTAAAAGCTTTTTTGGTAAGGAAGTGTTTCTACTCTGTGGAGGAATTCATGACACATCATTTAGTGCAGACATATTAGGTTCCTTGTAAGTAATCTTAAGCACTTAGGACATTTAGTATGAATAGGATTATTAGTTGTGTATAAAAAAAAATAATTTGTCATTAATTAATTAATTTTTAACTGTTTGACATTGAATATTATTTATTTGTTGTATTTTTTTTTCTTTTAATTTTATTTTTTTTTTGTAAATTCTGTTGTATTATTACTAAGTTAATTTGTAAATTATTCGTTATTATAAATTCACATACAATGTATATTGTTCCTTGAATAAATGAAATGAAATGAAAAATGAAATCCCAAAACCTCACTGAAATCGGTAATGCACTTATTTTGGCCACTCTATATATTATCTTACAACTACAGCGTAATTAGGTCCACTCAACCGTGTGGTGACAGCAGTAAGAACACATTTGTCACCACCCCCAACTCCTCCTGCGGCCCCTGCAGTGTTATTCACTAAGGAAACCGCCTTGCTGTCAGCGCTGTGACAGCGCTGCGGCAGCGTCGAGCCTAAAAATGGTATTCACTAATGCATTTTAAACGACACTAGCGCTCGGCGACGAATGCAGCGTGAGCTGGAACTACACTGCGTCGAGAGTTTGACGTTTAAATGTATGAACTTCGTATTCTCTAACGAAAAACAGCGACGAACTCGCCCACAACCTCGTTCACAGCCTCGATTCCTAATGTCAAATCAAACAGCTAGGATTTTAGACAAGGCTGTCTCGACATCGAGCTCGTTGTCGAACGCAGCGTCGAATGTGTCAATAAGAGAATAGCATAGCTGCGGGTGTCGTAAGAGTCGACTCAGGGATTTAAATGTCACTGACCATTATTGATAAAAGATTGACGATGGGTAGCAGCGTCATCATAGTGGACACATTACTGCGATCGCCAATCCGCTTGCCCAGCGTGGCACCTTCTAATTCGTCTATACGCATAGTTAATAGGAGAGGCCTACATCCAGCTATGGCCATGAGTGACATGACTGTGTATGATGATGAAGTAATTGAAACCATAGGCCACTCTATAACCCAGGTGCGGATCCAAGGGGGGGGGAATGGGAGCACTTGCCTCCGCCTGACGCAGGACCTAGGTATGCCTAGGTCCTGTTTTATGACAATTGAAAAAATCGATTCCGGTATAAAAATACCTATACTATCATATCATGAGTCAATGCCCCCCCCCCCCCCCACTGAACGAAATCCTGAATCCGCGCCAGCTAGAATCATGTCAAAATGAAAACTAGTGTGAAATGTCTTACAATATGATTTATAACTTTACTTGGACATGGTTTCTGAGTGGCCTAGTGCCCTAGGCTGACATTATAAATTACAAAAAAAATATCGTTGGGTTTACAGATTCGGAATCAGATCGGGTTTTTTTACCAGACAGTGGGAATCCACCGTGACAACTAGCGTCTCTGTGAGTACCTATAGTACAATTATTAAACGACTTTAAAAAAGGAGGAGGTTCTCAATATGACTGATTTTTTTTTGTTGTATGTATGTTATCTTATTTTCGTTCGTGAACCGACAATTTTTTTTTTGTGATCGAACGTGTAACCCCGAGATGGTCCCGTTGGCACCAAGTTACGGTCTGATGACGGGATCTTGGAGAAATCGAGGGATCTCTTCAAATGTTATAGGTACATGTATGGCGCTTTTGATAATTTTAATTCATTTAAAAGAATTTGCATTCAGAAAGTAGGATTTGAGGAAACCAATGATGGAAACAAATCGGGGATCTTGGAGTAATCGGTTTTTTAATTTTTAGTTTGGTGATTATTATTTTTACCTCACTAGCTTGGAAAATCTACCTTTATCATTCGAACACTGTGTGAAAAAAACATATGAGGCCATTAATGAAAACTAAATTTAACATCATATTTTTGTTCGGTTACCACGAGGATTACTCATGAAATAAAACTATGAAAACGGATAAATCGATATTAATTACCTTTATCTTCATTCCTGTAAAGTATTCGGAATGTCGGAATGAAGTTAAAGTTAATTAATATAGGTACGTGAGTTAATCCGTTTTCGTAGTTTTATTTCACTTGTGTCTTAATTAACTTTCTTTTGACAGGGGTCAAAGAAGCAAATGTCATATAAAGATATGGGATCGAAGGAGCAGAAAATTAATTTTGAAAAATAACGGATTAAACCAAACTACAGAAACAGGCCCTACATAGATTGTCAAACAAAGTAGTATCTTCTGTAGAATACTTAAGGCTATGCCACATCGGATGCGTGTGCGTGGCGTGCGCGTGTGCGTGGCGTGAGCGTTGTAGTGTATGTAAATGTCATATTAGATGCCACACCGCTTGACGTCCCGCGCACGTGCACGCCACGCAACCGGTGTGCCATCTACTATCGTATATCTCTAGTAGATGCCACACCGCATCTTTATGTTTGTTCCTATTATTTATACTTGAAATACTTACTCGTAAAACGAGAAATCGATATACATTTGCCAAACCAAGTAAAAAGAATACATTCACTCAAGTATCATAAGTTCAGGATTCCTAATCACAAAAATTACAAAATTGTCAACTAATTTGCTAATAATATTTTTTTCGGTTGTCATCAATTTAGTTTTCCACCGATAGCTCTATCACTGTTTTATTAA
>JALPQI010016530.1:0-31300 GCA_025490895.1 Thaumatotibia leucotreta
TTTTTATGAGGCGCCATGGTTATAAAATTGACATGGAAGTTGGAGTTCTGAAAACTAGATTTGATGAGGTTCCTATGGAAGGAAGAATTAGTGGAAATGTTTACTGCTCTAGAAGAACTGTTCTCCTACCAAAGGCACAGGTTCGAGTCCCAGTGCGTTTACCAGGAACAACAAGTCAGGGAGGTCGTCGATGTGTAGTTGTGGAAAAAGTATCCAACGGTAAACCATGGATGGCAGCTCGTACAGTGGTTACGAAGATCAATGACGTTTCATATGGGATTCGGAGGAATTTACGAAGCCCATGCAAGATTGTTCACGGTGACCGGCTCGCAAAATACCACGGAAATAATGATGCTCGGGACGAGCATGTCTTAGGAGGGGGTAGTGTTACGCCGGTGGCATGATAAAAAGTACAAATCGGTATATAGCTAAAATTCCCATAGGAGTGAAAGAGAAAGCACTATTAGATAGAGACAGCACGAGAGAATGTTCTGGAAGGATGTGAACGAGACAGCTATAGAGAGAACATTCTGGACGGGTGTGAAAGAGAAACCTGTAGAAAGAGACAGCGATACTCTAGAATGTTCGCGCACCTAACTCGGGAACTTTCTAGAGTCGAATCTTCTCGTACTTTGTAGATTTGAGTGCCTTGTATAAAAGCCCAGCATGACCCGGCCGAAGGAGTAGTTTCTATCGAGACAGCGAAGAGCTAACATTAAGAGCGAAGACTGCGAATCGACTGCGAGTTTGAGAGTGTAACAGTGCGTGACTAATAGTGTTTTAGTAAAGTGTTTGTTCTTTTAATTAGTAATTAAAGTATCAGTTTTAATTAGTGGCTTATTTATACATTTTCTATAGAAAACCCACCCCACGAACGTAACACTACTTCTTAAGATTTTCTACCCAAACCTTTAAACCTTTTACCATACGTTCATAGGTAGGTATAATTATAGTTATTAGATAGAGCTTTGTAACTTACTGTCACTCCGATTATGTTTATATCAACAGAATGATCTGCCTCAGTCATTTTGATGAAAGCATAACCGGAGTGACAGTAAGTTACAAAGCTCTATCAAATACAGTCATATACTCGCGAAGTGAACATATTTGGCTTGGCACCGACTTCTTAGAAATCTGTAGGATACCTAGCCATAATATTTTATTTCAATGAATAGGGTAAAAGGTTTAAAGGTTTGGGTAGAAAATCTTAAGAAGTATGAACTAAAATTATTTTTTACCTTTTAGTTCGGGCGAAGTTTTGAAGGCGGTTTTATTTTTATTTTAAAATATTTTATTTTTTGCTTTTTAGTAGTGTAAAATCGTTATTTAGTACGCACTAAATACTTAAAATTAGAATGTACTGCACTGTAATAGGCCAGAAAACCTGAACTGGATAACTTAAATTTTCAAAGAATTATCCCATTATCAAGGAGATATACATTATATCATCAGCAGGTATGAATAATTTCAAAGATTATAGATAACAGCCTTAGCATACTTATATTATTTAAAGAATCACTAACCGCTAACCAACATGTCATAACTACTAAGCAAACACTTGAATAGATCTCGAAAATGTATGACAGTTGTTATATTCAAAGAATTATCCTCCAACTCCTAATCGTTAAGGAGTTATACCTTTCGTCATCAGCTCACCAACATGAGACTATGACCACCTAAAGGCAAATACTCAAATAGCTTCCAAAATACATGAACTATGTTATATTTAAAGAATTATCCCCCAACTCCTAATCTCTAAGGAGTTGTACCTTCCATCATCAGCACACCGACAAGAAAGGATGACCACCTAAACGCAAATACTCGAATAGCATCCAAAATACATGAAATATGTTATATTTAAAGAATTGTCCCCCAACTCCTAATTGCTAAGGAGTTGTACCTTCCATCCTCAGATCACCAACTTAAAAGGTTCATGACTAGACGCAAATACTTGTTTAGTCTTCGAAAATAAATGAAAAATGTCATGTGTGCATACAACATTTGAAGAGTTCCCTCGAGTTCTCCAGGATCCCATTATCAGATCTGGATTCGGTGACAATGGGACCAACTAGAAGCTTTTTTTGTTTGAAAGGATACCCTTTCAAACAAAAAAAAAATTTTTCAAATCGGTCAACGCGTCTTCGAGTAATCGGGGAACATACATAAAAAAAAAAGATTTCGACGAATTGTAAACCTCCTCCTTTTTGAAGTCGGTTAAAAACCATAAATCACCCATGAAGTTTGTGCAGTCACATGCATCAATATTTTTATTAGGATCAATATAATAACTTTTTTTTCTTCGTAATTACTTAATTTCATTATAATTATAGGTTTCAGTAAAGCCTAGGGACGGCTCCCGGTTCGTATGGCAAGAACCGGGAATTCCCGGTTCCGGTACTATACTTGTATAGAAAGCCAAAACCGGCCGCCCACTCTAGCTAAAGACAAATAATGATATTGCAATTCATAAATTAGGTTGCTTTAGTAAGCCATGATAAGAAGCTAGGTTGACACTGAAAAAACAATCTTGTGGGTACTATAATAAAGCAGTATGCATTAGGGCGTGCTCTTGGTTCTGAATTTGTATGGCAAGAACCGGGAATTCCCCGGTTCCGGTACTGTATTTGTATAGAAAGCCAGAACCGGGAGCACACCCTAGTATGCATCTAATTATATCAATGCCCTTTTCTTGTTGGCAGTGATCTAAAGTATCTATACTAAATATTCTACTAATATAACATATTCTATGCAAATGCTGGTTCATCAAATTCAAACAGTTCAATTTTGACCATGAGTAACAAAATTCTCTACATACTTAATTGTTTTTATATTCCACTTATATCAAGTCGTCTATTATGAGCAGGGATCGGACAAATGTGCGTCATTGTTCGCAATAATATGGACAAGGCGCCAAATTTGATTGAATGAATAATTAAACGAATAATTTCTTGAAATTTGATTTCGAAGCTTTGAGGGGTCTTTTCACAGAGGTTTTCAATCGTTATCGGTTGACACCGGTATTATCTGAAAATGATTAACCCCCTTATTCATAAACGTCTGCTAACTTAACAAGCTGCTAATAATTGTTTGTCACTTTCGGTCTTAACAATGTGTCCATAATGAATAATTATTCAATCAACTTTGAAGTCATGTCCATATTATTCCGAACAATGACGCACTTTTGTCCGATCTCTGATTATGAGCATTCATCTATTACCGTTTCAAAAACTTACTTTCTTCAACGCCTTAGCATCCTTGTAAATGCTGCTCCCAGGTTCATTGAAATGGCACGCGTTCCTGACCATCAGTAGCAAGTCCTTCTCCATATCATTAAGGTTCGTATACTCTCCGGCCTGTATCTTCTGGGCAATAGTCTTGAGGTCTATAGGGTTGTCAATGAGACGGTAATATTCAGGGTATCGGCGTTTTGAAGGCAGGAATTGGAAGAGAGTGTAGAGGGGACGGCCTTCGGTGTTTGCTGTCATTACCTGGGGATAGAATATAGACAAATTAGTCACTACATAGTTTAAAACAAAGATCTGCCAACAGTCCAGTTCCTTTCCTATGTTGAGTCAGTCTCATGCTATAATTTTGCGATTCATTTCAGTTATTTCCACAATGTCCTAACATTATTGTTGTTAGCACAAGTTATTTTGTAAATAACTTACAAAGAGACACCAGCCATTACATTTCCCTGCCCTTGAATTTCCCTGCAGATGTATGCAGGTTTCCTCACAATGTTTTCCTTCACCATAAAGCACTTGTGAATATCAAATGATATACTTACAGCATTGAAGAGTTCTTCAAAGATATTGTCCTCCTCATTGTTAGTGGAGGTCTCGGATAAGTCTTCCGCGACGTCGGAGCGCCGGGAGAGCGAGCCGGTGCGGGACACTCGCGGCGGTTTTACATCCTCCCCTAAAAGGTCAGATAAAAATAAATAAATATCTTGGGATATCTTACACAAATTGACCTAGAATCACGGTAAGCTCAACTTATGGCTTGTGATGTGGGTACCACGCGACGATTTATATATTAGGGCATGTGTCCAAGCAATTCAACCACTGTGACTTCGGTGGAAACATTATTACCAGAATTCCGTGGTTATCTCATACATTTTTTGGATATATTGGTAGTTGTCAACTACGTCTACCAATATATCCAAAAGTTCTTGCATCTCTCACGGGATTCGTCTGATAAGGCTGCCACCATTCAAACGCTCAGAGAAATGCCCATTAGATAGATAAATATAGATACTTAAATACATAGACAGTCATGGAACCAAAGAATAAATAATTATTTGTGATACATAAATACACAAATAATGCCCTCGCCAGGATTTGAACCCAAATGTATTACATAGTTTTTGGCCAATGAAATATAATAACAGATAAATTACAATATTATTATTATTATTATTATTTATTATAGGCGAGCAGCTTTTAGCTGATGTGCCTATGTCACACAGTGTCCAAAAAAAAAAAAAAGTTAATATATAGTTCAAGTTGGTAAATTTCACAAAAGTCACTTCACATCACAGAGCTCGAATAAATTATTAGTCCAATTTATTGTCCAAAAGCCATTTGTCAATATACATGCTTCTATCTATGAAGGCCATCAAAAATATGTCACACACCCTTAAGTCAGTAAAAATTACAAGCTAATTGGAACAGAGGGCTAGTTCTGGATAATCGAAAAAGAAGAGGAATTTACTTAGCTATTTAATTACTATTACAAAGAAAAATACTAAAAAAATTACAAATAAACCTACACAAAAAGCTCTAAAATCAAATCAAATGTCAGTATCATACCGTTTTCCAGTGCATGTTTAGTTTGTGTGTACAGCCTCCAAAGTTCAATGGCATCCTTGTACTCCGCAGTGTCAGGTTTGTAGAAAGCCTTGGCATTGTTGACAAGCAACTCAATGTCAGCCGATAGCTCATCCAGGTCCTCATAGTTGTCCATTTTCAGTTTTTGTTGCACCTGTTGTAATAACAAAATGGATTACCATTTCTGTACCTGAGAGTCAGACTCACCTGAGACCACGTGAATAATTGCAGCGGCGTAGCAAAGGGGGAGCGGCGGGGGCAGGCCGCACCAGGATGCGCCAAGTTGCCAATCGCTAATGCTTGGGTAGAGTATTGTAGTTTTCCCTCTGTCACTCTTTCATATTAGTGCGACAAAGACAGTTAGCTGCCTTTCGCTTACGATTGTCGATTAAGTGTAAGCGATTGGCAACTTGGCTAAGCACCCTGGTGTCACGTATTTTGGGGAGACACCCACCACTCCCACCAGGTCTCTCAAAAATAAATTGCTAGCACAAAAAACCTTTTAGGGGGTTTCTCTACTTGCATGGACAGTCAAGGCCATTAATATATATACACTTCTCCATAGTAATCCCTTACAAATGTGTCTATATATTAATGCACTCGACTGGACATTCCTCCTCATTGGGGTGACACCAACAATATCTGCACCAGGTGCTGCCCAAGCTACGCCACTGGCTAATTGCCGAATGCTAATATCCTAAAATGGTGTGACATTTTTGTGTACTTGGCGAATCTGTTGTAAACAGTGTAATGCTTGGGCGAGACAGAACATCTATACAGTCTAACTGTACTATTGATAGGTGTCTATCTCACCAAATAGATAAAAATCGTAAACTGATAGTACAGTCAAGTGCAAAAATAAGTATCAAAAGAATCCACTCATAAATATGCTACATTTTTATTACACAGAGTGCACTGGGACATATTTTTAAACATTTTTGTGTACACCTTATTATGTTTTTAAGAATAAGAATAAGAAAAAGAATATTTATTTGCTTTAAACATTACCAGGTACAGATGTTCATACAAAGAGTGGTAGGTTTCTATGTTTAACCATAGCAGGTATGCAAATGTATACATGAACTTTTTGACTGTTCAACTACCACCTACTTACTCTTAACAAGTCAATAGGCTGAGACACCACTTCATAGTACTGTGGCTCTTGCCGCCTCTTAGGTGCTCGGATAAAGGAGTCACAGAGTAACGTTCCATCTTCCTTCTTGAAGCTTCTTATAGTGTCATAGAGTTGCTGGCACATTTCACTCTGAAAAATAAAAAACAATATTTCAAACATGAAACCTCATTAGTGAATACATTTTTTCTTACAAAATCAAATTGTAGATTGATAAATCAATTACAAATTGGACGTAGTTACACAATAATGTTCCATCCCACATGAGTTTGTCATTAAAATGTAAACTTTCTGTCAATTGCAAAAGTCATCGATTTTTATGTCAGACTCATGTGGGTTGGAACTATATCGTGTAACTACTTAATCTTATTAACAAACAATAATATGGTAGTTTTTAGCTAAGAAATTTTGTGTTTTATTTCATATAAAAAACACTATAAATTCCCTATACAATAATCCAGTAGTTTGAATGGGGGCGACATTTTTAAACCATTCTTAAGTAACTTTGTAATGTTTACATTTAATATTAGTTAAAGTTTAGTAAATTGTAATGCCTAAGAGTGACCCAGGAGAACGTAACCATAGCAACAAGTGACAAAAAAGGGTGTTTGACGCCTATTTAAACAGAAACTACAACTCTTCTTCAGCACTACTTAATATTGCAACCAAATTGGATCTTGGCATTAAATGAAAGCGTAAAATAAGCAGGCTTTTCGAGAGTGTCATTCAAAAAGGTACCGTAAGTAAAAATGCCGCGCGGCAATTTATTGGTTACTATTAACTTACTCTACTAAGAAAACCTCCTAGAATTAAAGTATGCACTGCAACAGGTGAAATGGGACATCTTAGGCCTCTGCGAGGTAAGGAGAGTAGGCGAAGAAATCATCAATGATAGGGATCATTTGTTTTACTTCAAAGGTGAGACCCCTGGCAGACATGGGGTGGGCTTTATCATGAAAAGCTACCTAACACCATTTGTAGATAAATTCGTTGGAGTGTCAGAAAGAATAGCAATCCTAAATCTTAACTTGCCAGGGTTCAGGGATCCGTGGACAATAATACAAATTTACTCACCCACAGAACAAGCCGACGAGGAGGAAATGAACCAATTTTATAATGATCTAAATGAGGCCCTCACCCATGCTCATAAAAACCTTGTGGTAATGGGCGATTTCAACGGTCAAATAGGTGATCGACTGGCAGAAGAAAAATTAAACTTAGGACCATTTACCTACAGTGACAAGAGTCGTACCAGAAATGGAGGAATGCTTGTAAACTTTGCTCTTGAGAATAACCTGACAATCCTGAATACTATGTTTAACAAACAAAACAAAAGAATGTGGACCTGGATCTCTCCTGATGGGAAAACGAAAAACCAAATTGACTTCATTACAAGCAATAGACCGAAGAATTTTACAAATGTTAGTGTCATCAACCAATTCAATTTCAACACCGATCATAGGATGGTTAGAGCTGAATTATCAGGAAAGGGAAGAAATCCTAGACCAAGAAAGGATCGAGGCCAAACTCTCAACCAACCCTACACACAACTGTCAGAAACTATGGCTCATAACTTCAAAGGTTTTAAAGAAAAGTCGTCACACCTTGATATCATGGAAAAATATAAGTTATTTGAAGAAACTATCAACAAAACAACACAACAATGTGTAACTAAAAAAGAAAAGGACTCAAGCTGGATGTCAGGAAAATCAATTGAACTACTTGAACAAAGAAAATCCCTTGTAAGCAACAAAGATACAATCGGAAGAAGGAAACAGATTTCACAAATTAGTAAAGAAATTAACAAAAATTTAAGAAAAGACCGGAAACACAAAAGAATGAAAACGATTGAGCACCATATAATACAGACAGGTGGTATCAAGAAAGCCTACAAGGAGCTATCTCAAAGTAAGAATTGGATTGTAAAAGTAAAGGATAGAAACCAACACCAATACAGAAGAAAAGATATTATAGAAATCGCTACATCATTTTACAAGGAACTGTACAGGAACACAACAATCCACAGTGAGGTAGGACTTAACGAGAACTCTGACATTCCCACAATACTGCAGGAAGAAGTTGAAAGGGCCTTAGAAACGCAAGGCATGGGCAAAGCTCCTGGACCAGACGGAATAAGTAATGAGGTACTAAAGCAAGCCAAAGAAGCATTAACGCCTATCCTTACAGATCTCTTCAACGAAATATTAGACACCGAGGCTATACCAAACCAATGGATGCAGTCCAACATAATCCTAATATATAAGAAGGGAGACAAACACGATATTGGGAATTATAGGCCCATAAGCCTGATGTCTAATGTCTACAAGATATTCGGGAAAATTATTCTAAAGCGAATAGAAACAAGACTGGATGAGGAACAGCCAAAAGAACAGGCCGGCTTTAGGAAAGGCTTCTCAGTGCTGGACCATATCCATGTTGTGAGACAAATCATAGAGAAATACAACGAATATAACCTAACATACTACATTGCATTTATCGACTATAGCAAAGCCTTTGACTCTCTCATACACAACAAAATATGGCTAGCACTGAAAAAACAAGGCATACAGAGCAAATATATTAGGATAATTAGTAACATATATAAGCATAGCACATCTTGCATCCAACTAGAGAGGAAAGGAGAGCCCTTCAATATAGAAAAAGGTGTCAGACAAGGGGACCCTCTATCGCCAAAACTGTTCTCTGCAGTCTTAGAAATGGTATTTAGAGACCTAAACTGGGATCAATATGGTCTTAGTATTAGTGGTTACCATCTTACACATCTAAGATTTGCAGATGACGTTGTCTTGTTTGGGAAAAATGCAGAAGAAATAAACAAAATGATAAATGACATAGAGGCCCACAGTAAGGTTGTAGGATTAACCATCAATCTAGAAAAAACAAAGGTGATGACAAATGGCAACAGGACCAACATCAAGGTGGGAGAAGAATTGGTGGAGTATGTAAATGAATATATTTATCTTGGACAAATAATTTCCCCTAAAGATGTCATACAGAAAGAACTGGAGCGAAGAACTGCAAATGGGTGGAAAAGATACTGGTCCCTAAAAGAAGTGTTCAAGGATAAAAACCTACATTCTAATACAAAAGGCAAATTATTCAACACATGTGTTTTGCCAGTACTAATGTATGGCAGCCAAACCTGGGCTCTCACGAAAACGACCATGTCACAATTAGCATGCTGCCAGCGAGCCATGGAGAGGAGCATGCTAGGTATCCGTAAGAACGACAGATGGCGAAATACCCAAATAAGATATAGAACGAAAGTGCAAGATCTCACAAAAAAGACTAAAAGATTAAAATGGAAGTGGTCAGGCCATATAATTCGAGGTGATGACAAGTGGAGCAAAATTGTCACTCAGTGGTACCCTAGAGAGGGGAAGCGATCCAAAGGAAGACCCCTACTCAGATGGGATGACGACATTGCGCAGGTAGCAGGAGCCACCTGGAACAGAGTGGCACTAGATCGCAGAGAATGGAGACGGTTGGAGGAGGCCTTTGCCGAAGGGCAAGCAGGCAATGAATACAAGAGATGCGAGATAATAGAATTGTAATATAATAGTTTTAAACAAATATGTATATTCATTGTATCTGAAAATAAAGGCTTTTTATTTATTTTATTTATTTATTATTAACTTACTGGATCCAGTTTTTTCTTCTTACGAGAGGGTGGAGGCCCAGGAGTGTGCTCCACTCCATCATCACTGTCGTCACCGTCAGCACCCCGGCTAGCTCCTGACGAAGCTCGACGTCTTTTACTCATCTTCAATCTATACCAGGCTAATCCAAAATCCACTTCACCGATTTAAAAAACTGATTCAGAAACTCACTGGTATGATCTTTACATTGCTAAAAGTTATTACAACGTGCACTTAAGTTTATTTGCAAGTATTTAGTTAGTTGCAATGGACGAAATACAATTATATATGATATAAATTTTGCATCCAAACCCTAATATCCGCATTATCCACAACAAGCGGCGTCTGTCCGTCGTCCATTGAAACGTATTCCAGTTCACGCACATCAAGTCAGCAACAAAGAATGCTTTTGTGTGTGGTTCTAGAATCGTAAGTATTTAGCATTGTGTCTTTAGCTTTTAGGAATCGTTGGGTAATTTAGTATAATCAGAACAGAATGCTTTCTTCGTTGGTTCCTTTATTTAACCTTTGTCACGAAATATTTAATGACAAATACTTTATTATGACAACGGAACGCTACATTTAAGCGCCCCACACACGGTTTTGTTCGAATCTAAAATAGCAGAGACTTGGCAACTTGAACTTGCGTCTGTCCCGCCAAAAAGTAGTTTTTTCCGAAAATTAAAAATGTAGGTACCTTCAAATCAAATTTGTTTATCTACCGTACTTTTAAGTATTGTTATAGTAAAATAATTTTAGTTCTTGGCATAAGTACTTGAACATAGAAAACTCGGCACATCTAGTGATCAGATTTCAACTGTTAATTATGAACAAATATTCTAAGAACTTTATTTTGACCGGAGAGTTGGATCACCATTGTTTGTTGTGCAAGGAATCATTGCGAGATGAAGAATCTTTAGAAAAGCACATACGATGGGAGAATCATCGTAAAACCCTCAAAGGTCTGAACCCTATACCGAAATTCAAGACGAATCGTATATTCAAGGTATGTTTCCCAGTGTTTAGAACATAAGTTAAATTACGTGTAACAAAATATTTATCTTTGATTGATAACCTACCTATTTACTTCTTCATTTACAGATAGACGACAAATACTTCTGCGAGCACTGTAATCAAGTTTTTAATAAGATTGCTGAAGTATCCAAGCACATAGAGGATGAAAATCATCAAAATTGTAAAGCCGACCCTAAAGATAAACCTCGCGGCATGTTGTGTAAAAGATACGATGAGGGTAACTTCAGCCGTATATCGATAGGCAAGGATAAGGATATTATTAAGATTTCTAATAAGGAATGGTATGGGGTAATAGATTCAAAATGCGTATTCTGCGATGTTGCGGTTGATCATTATCTAAAACATATTGCATTGACAAGCCATATGATACATATGATAAACAGTAAAATAATTCGGAATGAGGAAGGGTTGTTTTACAGGATGGTAAGTTATAACTGTCTTAAAGACTTTACATTTTACCTATTTAAATAAGCAGTTTTTAACCCTTAGGATGCCAAAGACTGATAAGTTATAATATAATTATGTCTAGAGATGGACTATTCCCACCGCCATGAAAGTTACCATTTCGGAATATTACCCATAAAATTTTTGGTATTTAAGTTACCAAGAACGGCACATCACTAGTCGGCACCGCAGTATCAACGCCCAAGTCACGGTCCACAGAGCAATAGGTATAGACCTACACGCAAGTGCGTAAAGTTTAAATTCATTTTGGACGTGGTGTCGGAGAGGTGACCAATAAAAAAAAAGACAGGGTAGCAGGTAGATAAGTACCTAGTACCTACCTACAACCTACCTAATATTTCATATAAAATTTAGTTTTTCGGTTTTTGGTGTTCCCGGTTAGCCGGGTTAGCCCCCTTCCCTGCCCTACCCGCCAGCTAATGATGATGATAATTTGATTTGCAAGACTTGCGACATCATCTTCAGAATACGGTCGATCCTAAAATAATAAGAAAAGCTTGTTTTTTTTAGTAAACTACGTAGGTAGGTAGGTACCTACTAAATATTTATTTCTAATGTGTTTTCTTTCAGTTCAAAGATGACCATGGCTACTGCTTCTTATGTAAGAAAACATTTCCGATACAGTCTAAGAATGACCATTGGAAAAATGAACTTCACATTGAGAAACACAAAGCACTTAATGAGGAAAATGCAAAAACTGATGAAGCTAAGAGACTTGAAATTACTGCCAAACTCATTGATTCTCAGAGGGAATTCTTTGATATTGATCTAGTCAACAAAGTGGCCACATGCAAGATATGTACGGGCTATGTGAACTTGAACATTCAATTCATGATGGACCACAAGAAAATACATTCTAATAAGGATAATATAGAACCAGCCAAAGTTGACTTTGAAGTAGTCTATAAGTCTAACAGAAGATCTAAGAGGAGAAATAAATCTGAAGACCCGTGGTATGATCATGGAAAAGCAAGGGCTGAATTAGCCAAATTTGGCAAAGAGCATTTTATGAAACTGGTATTTCCAGGAGATAAAGGTTTCTGTTCACTTTGTGGCACTTATATAACAGCACACATGAAAAATTTTACTGAACATGTTAAAGGCAAAATTCATATTGGACATTTAGAGTTAAAAGGCTTGGTCAAGAGTGACATTCCTCATGAGAAACCTCTATATGAGACTCAAAATTTAAGGGATTTTACTGACACTCTGGAACCCTGTAATGAGGAGATAATTGCTATTGTAAACAAAAAGTTTTGTATAGAGATGGTATCATACAAGCTTATTACTCTCATCAGTCGTCATTCTAAAACCTTCAAATGTTATGCTTGTGATATTGTCTACAAATACGACAGTAATGAAAAACATCATGAGACTGCAAAGCACAGAGAGAATCTATTCAAATCTAAAGTTATTGTATCATTAAAGAATGAATTCATTAGAGAGGTGAATATTGTAATAGATGTATTAATTTTTAATAATAACATTAGTAAATTGATATTGAGTAACTTATTCCATGTTTATCATTTTACAGATCCGTCCAAATGTATACCACTGTGCAGACTGCAACCTCATGTTTCCATTCTGGGAAAACTTAATGAAGCACTTTAAAAGCTGGAAGCATGTGGTCTCTAAGGAAGAAAAAAAAAGCTTGCTTGTTACAAAGAAGGAAGAAATATTAACTGTTTCACAGAATCCTGAGAAACTGTTGGCAATTGCTCGCAGTATTGGTCTAATTAATATATAGGATTACATTGCGGAACTAGCAAGCTACCAGTATCAATGCTGCCAGTTGTTGAAAAAACAAATCTTTTTTGGGTAGTTTTGGTAATAGTTATTAAGAGAATTAAGTTAGTTTTCTTTTTTTGTCTTATTTTATTTTTCAAGTTACAATAAAATAGTAAAAAATAAAATTATGTAGTACTTATTACAAAAAAATAATATAAGTAAGACTTACTTAGATTCTCAGTCTTTAGTTATACTGCTTATTTTATTATTTTTACATTTTGAACTTTAATTTGCTAGGTTTCTCTATTGAAGTAAATATCAAACCATTGTGGAAAATGTGATAACAATAATATTAAATCATTTTCACTCTTCTTGTGAAGCTTCTGTAAGTGACATAATGTTGGTTCAATGTATTTGTGCTTAAAATTTACTGGAAGTTCACTTAATTCAAAATCAAGCAGTATAACTAAAGATGAAAGATGAAATGGATACAATGCACATGTATCAAAAGGAGAATTTAATTTGACATGCTTGGCAAATTCTGGGATAAACTTCTGCAGTTCGGGGTCAAAATTAGTCATTATAAATATAAAGTTTAGTATCCCACTACACATTTGAAAGCAGTGAGTTGATTTTGAACATTTTCTTAGCAGTTCTATTAAATCATGATTTGTCTTTAAAACATCTTGTATATCCTGATTCCTTGACTCCAGTAAATTATTGCACACATTAAGTACAAGCATCTCTATTTGAGGCTTCATTTTGATTGATATATCATCAGATAATTTGCTTGTTTCACTAGTATTATGATTCCATAATTCTTTCAGCACACTGGAATATCTACTACTTTCTACATGCCAGTGGATAACTTCTTTTGATAATGTTTCCAGGTATATGCTATTTTGATTCAAATTAATCAAGGCTTGTATAACTTCGGGGTTAAGTGTTGATTGAAAACTAGATTGCACATCCATATGTGTAAGCTTCCTTACAAGAAATGCGTCCAATTGTTTATCCACAGATTCTTGCATAGTATTTCTACGTTCGTTGATGTTGCTTCTGTAAAATTCTGTTAAAAGTTCAGTGAAATTATCGTCCATTTGGGAGTGTCCCTCTGGTTCAGTTCTGCAGGTTTTCCGAATATTTTCTAATATGGACAGTCTCAAATTATTATTCGTGGCAGAATTTTGATTAGATATCTTAAGAATCTTTGTAAAGCTTCTGGAAAGCGCGTCAGTTACTTTTTTATCGAGGAGAGGATTTTGGTATACGAATTCGGGACAAGATTCGTTGTTGGTGTCGATTACTCTCTTAATGAGTTGATTATTCATGATCACGATAATAAATTTAATTTACTGCGAATAACTGTCACTCACACAAAAATTGTGTTATCGTACTAATTATTTAGTTAATTACAAATAAAATCAGACAACATTACACCGTATAATAATAATATATACGTTTGTATGACTAGTAAATCTAGTAAATTCTAGTAATAGTAAGTATGATTGTTTTGTTTTCATTGTTTTGACATTCATATTTTGACAGAAAAACTAAAAAAAAACAGCGTTGTTTAATATGTCTTAAACAGTTTGACATAATATTGCCAGCTTAAAAATAGTATAATTCCAATATTTGTCACTAGATGTCGTTACACACAGATTTTTACAGAGCCATCTTGTGTCGAATAGCCAGACTAAAATGGCTCCCAAATTGACGCCAGATGTCGCACCTAGTCTAAGGCTCAGAGCCTAACACTGATCAAATCGGTACCTAATGTATATTCGCATTTTCAAACTAAGTAAATGTGGAGGAATATTTGTTATTATTAAAGTGGACTGATGACCTGGTAAAGGTCGGAGGAGTCTACTGGACGTGGATGGCGCAGGACCGGTCATTGTGGCAAGCTTTAGCTAACATGGTATTCATTAAAAGGTTGACTGAAATAAATGAATATAAAAAAATGCCGCGTGATGACGACATTAGGAATACATTTGTCACCGCCCCAACTCTTCCCGTGGGTGTCGTAAGAGTCGACTGAGGGATTGAAGTGTCACCGACTAGGTATTTATTTATTGATTATGGGCAACAGCGTCACCATAGTGGCCACTACTACTGCAATCGCCAACCCACTGCTATTGCCACGCTAGGTAAGCCAGCCCAGCGTGGCAATTATGGGCATTACCTTCTACTCGTAATGCGTCCATACGCGTAGGTATTAGGAGAAGCCTATATCCAGCGGTGAACTGAAATGGGCTGATGGTGTGTGTGATGTAACTAAAATATGGATATGGGATTGACCGTTTCATATTAGACTGAACGACGCCCTGTACTAATACGATGACGAAGAGCTCATAGAACCAATCGGTTCTTAACCCTGTTCTTGCAAAATGTAGCTTATTTTGCGTGCTAAAACTTCGCAGGCAATAAGAATGCGCAATTATTTTTTGGCTACCTCGCATACACAGGGCGTCCCAAAGTTATGGGACATGAAGGGGAAGTACCTTAAATATCGTAGATAGGATATTTTGCTGAAAGAAGACTTTATTTTATTTTGAAAATTAAATAATACTACATTCAAAAAATTTCCAAAAAAATTTGCTTTTTCTGGGCATCGAAACTACTTTAATAAGGAAAAATTTTTTTTCGTTATTTTATGATGCCAATGCCATTCGAAAGAATGGATAAAAAATAAAAACATTTCTTAAGAAACATAGTATCTAAAACTAAATGAATAACCAAAAAAGTTTGGTTAAAAATTCGAAAAAAAAATGTAGTTGGTTCGATTTCCGGGTGAAGCATGTAACCTTTTGAAAGAGTGTGAATGCAGAATTACTAAATTTTAAAAATAACAAAGTCTTCTTTCAGCAAAATACACTACCTACGATATTTAAGGTACTTCCCCTTCATGTCCCATAACTTTGGGACGCCCTGTATAAAGTTTTTTTTTTATTGACAGGTACAAAGTATACACCCATGTAAAATGAAAATACAATGAAAATAAAATTAAAAATATCTAAAATCAATTTAAAAAGCGTATAAAATAAAGGTTACTTCCTGTTCCTTTCGCGGTGCACGGTTATCCAGTGCTTTTGTATGGGATTATCCAGATACCCAGATTAAGTTATCGGAAATAACTCGCGTAGTATGCTATTGTCGGACGCTTTTAGATGACTCCAGAAAGAGGCAATGCGGGAACGTGTGATGGCAAAGAAATCAGGAACCTCTGCTTCGGCAAGTATGGTAGACGCGCTGCAGTATCTTGGCGGTTTCATTAAAATGCGGTATGTATCGCGCGTTGTGTGAATTTTATCCAGAACTGACATGAATAGAAGCATAGACAATATGCCTTAAACAATGTAAGTATAAATGTTATTCTGTATGCTGTAGTTGCCTTTGCCATAAAAAAACTCAGTTTCAAGGCACCTAAAAGAATGATGGCATAGCCCATTGCCCTTTGAATTAATATCGTGATTCACTTGTCTTTCGAAACCAAAGTGCCTCTAACAGAATGCGATTACACGATTATAAATCATAGAGGGCCCCAATAACTGCTACGAACCAATTCTGTGGACTAAAATTAGAGAAACACAGAGTGGGTGGGTAATTTGAAACTGATAAATAGTTAGATAAGTTTGCTGCCTACTCAATTTGACAGCTAATGTTATGAAATACGTGGAAACCCTGAAAAGTTTTGGGTATAGTCTGGCAAACGAAATTGTCGAAAGGAAAAGCAGCAAATTCAATTTTTCTATGGATAGTCAGTACTTCGCGTCTACATTTTAGTGATTTTACATACTTAAAGCTCCAGCTTTTTCTACTGATACTGATACCTACTCGTATATTCCGGGGCAAAGTCTACCAGATTGCAAAAGTATCTTTCTATCAGAGATATAGCTACCTACTACCTTCGATGTGATTTCTTTAATATCCAGTATTATTCGAGTCTTTCGACCAGATAGGTAATGGCTACGGATACATATCATGATATCAACCAAAAGACCCCCAATGCTGGATATAAGCCTCCCTCAAGAATCTCCACGACTGTCGCCTCTCCTCTGTGTTACTAGTATCCAATGGCTTCGCACGATTTTTGCCAGATCGTTAGTCCACCTTGTGGGAAGCCTGCCAACTCCTTTACTACCAGTCAGTGATACGAAGTATCATTCTCGTTATTATCTTCCCGCATAAATTGGGCATATGGACTAAACTAAATTATAAATTATAAGGGCCATCTCACGACTGCTAGGTAGGTACTGTAAGTTTATTAAGCGTATCTAAATAAATTAGTTTAATTTTTTTATTCACTAATTGTTAAAGCAATAAACTTAAACTGTAAAAAAAATGTAATAGCTACATAAAATATTTAAGTAGGTACCTATCAGTCAAAAAACTTAGTACGTAGACTTTATTATCTTTTGAGGAGTAGGTGTACGAGTGCCTATATTTATGGGTGGATCACCTACCTATTTTTTGTTTGATATTATCCGGGACCGGGAGACAAAAGTGGCCTAGTTCACTAGATGAAATTATATTAACTACGATATGCGTTTTATATTGTTGAGTTAGGGGTGGAAATTAGTTGGTACACGGACTTTCCTGATCGAACGAGTGATAAAAAAACCGGTTATGTAGGTACGATTATCTCCAAAAATATTGACTTCAGAAAAAAATCCTTTGGGTCCCCTTATTATTTTTGTATAAGAGAAGAGACCTATTGAATGATACCTATCACACACTATAAGATAGGTACAGCAAAAGAAATAAATATCCCCACTTAATGAGTAGGGGAGGTACCAATTTTTTTTCTATATTTTATTCTACCACTTTTTCAGCGTGAATAATATTTACCTGTAACAAAATATACCAAATTGCAGATTTTTAGTACTAACGGCCACTGAGCTGTGGAGCGAAACTATAACGGTTCCTTGATTACTAAGGTACCCTAAAAAAGTGACTGACCAACATAATGAAAATATTGAATCCTCCATCAAGCTTACACACAACTTATAAGCAAGAGCACTTATAACTTCAACCCATATCATTGCGCCCCAAAATTCAGCAATACTAGCCACAAACAGCTCTAATTACGAAACTTAATTAAATTACGGCAAAAACTTAAACAAACATAGATTAAGAGTATAGAAGCGAGTGAGAGGGCGGCAGGCGGGGCCTCCAGCGACGAACCCACGTACTTAGGCCGCTATGTGAGGTCCCGATCGTAATTTATTAAGGCCCCACAAATACAACTTTCGAAACACATCCATTCAAGCCTTATGAAATATCATAAAGACGCCCCGTTTTTTTCGTAACGGTGTAAACTAATGCTAATAAAGCTATGTTGACGAGCATACATTTTTTGAGCACCTTTCACCGTATTTTGATAATTCGAATTATTAGCATTGAGTTTTATTGCCAGCTCGTGAAGTAAACTAATGCTAATAAAGCTATCTAGCTTTGTTGACGAGCACATTTTTCGAGTACCTTTCACCGTATTTTGATAATTCTGAATTATCAAAATTGAGTTTTATTGCCAGCTCGTGAAGTAAACACATTTGGTAGATCAAGAATGCTTGTTTTGTGAAAGCGTACAAATTAGATTTTGTTTAATGTGAGTTCATGGGTGACGGGTGAATCGTGTCGCAGCAATCTGCGAGTCACGACGCCATCTGTGGACTAATTTGCTCCCATAAACCTTTCCTAGGGTAAGAATTAGGAGTAATTATTTTATACTTATGTTTCAAGTTTCAACGAATTAAATAAGTAAGGGTTATGAAATTTCAGGGAAAGTTCGAAACAAGCAAGTTCTGTACCTATTGACAATCTAGGTATACCATTTTTCAGTTGCAAGTAAAAAAAAGGCAAACAAAACTGATAACTTGAATTATTTCATACGAGTAATCAGAACACAATCTTGGTTTTATCAGTTTTATCACCAACTTAAAACCTGAAGTTCACATACATTTATTGTTAAAATTATTGGTATTTATTATTACGTACCGGAAGGCGCAGCGTGGGTAGGCCCCCCACAAGGTGGACTGATGACCTGGTGAAGGTCGCAGGAGTCCGCTGGATGCAGGTGGCACAGGACCGGTCATTGTGGCAATCTTTGGGGGAGGCCTATGTTCAGCAGTGGACGTCTTTCGGCTGATATGATGATGTTGATTAGTATTAACGTTAAAATATATCTGAAAACGTGTTTCACGATATGTGTCGAAGACTTCAAATAGGTACTATGGAAAGACAGCCATATTTGTTTACCTTTTTTTAGTTTCAACTGAAATAAATATTGTATACCTACATACAAGCGTAACTTAAACGAAAATAACGAAATTAGTCTTACTTGTCCAATCTGTCTGTCGTCAATAGTCTTTACCAATACCTAATTAATAAGCAGTGTATTGTCAAGGAAATTGATTTATGTACGATTTCGTACTTTGTCATAGTGACAACAATGTGTCAGTGCAAACGGATAAGTTAATTTTAAACACCGTGACAAGGTACCTTTCCGTTTGCACTGACACCATAATGTTCCTTAGTGTTCCTACTGTTTCCTAAAGGTGGATTTACATCAAACGAGCGAATGCTCATTCAATCCCCACTCTACGAAATTCGTTCTCTAACAAAACGTAATTCGTCGAAATTCGTTGATTTCGTAGAGTGGGGGATAGAATGAGCATTCGCTCGTATTATGTACGTAACCTTCTTAATATCGATTGTCACTGTGACGCAGTCTGAAATGGTTCATTACAATTACTTACGGTACAATTTGCTTGACTAAGTATACACAGCTACACTAAGCAAATTATAATAAGAGTTAACAACCTATTATTGTATTACACATTGAGCTCAGTTAAGAAATTATTATAATGAAATAAATTCGTTGAAACACTTTTTGCGTGCGCCTTATTTGCTCATCGCTATATTGAATAGCTAAAAAAATATGGAATTCGTATATTTAAGTAAGCATGTCTCTAACACTAATTTATCGAGGTAGGTACCTATCGGACAGTTTGATGATTGATGTCTTGGCTTTATCGACACGGCACAGACACTTTATGGATGACTGCAATAGGCAAAAGAATGGGGTCGTGATAGATCAGGCTAGAGCGTGCGAACGATTCAAGCAAAGTCTAAAATCTTTCTTATATTACTCTGCCATATAAAAAGTAAGACTGATTATGTATCTAAAACATGGGTGAATCAACTTTTTTGTCTGTCATTGCCAGAGTTCGTACGATATCCAGCATTTTTGGTGCAATGTAGTTCAATTAAGGAATATGGTGTAAGTTATTTATAAGGAGATAGTGAGTTATTGTATTTGGTGAACTTGAGTTTAAGGAATCCAGGGGTCAATTTTTAGCTGTAACGTGTCATAATAACACGTTGTAATAAAAAAACCTTAACTCGCTATCTGCTTTCGAATAACTTACTTCACATCCCTTAATTGAACTACACTGCACCAAAAATGCTGGAAATCGTACGATGTCTGGTTATTGCCATGGTTACGGCCTTACGGCTACCTACTTAAGTCACGCTGGTTTTATGCATAATTATGCTACTTAAATGATGCAAATACGCATGTAAGTCCATGTTTGTAGATGGCCCATTAAGGAAAGGGTTTCTTAACACCAGAAATGCATATTTGCATGGTTTAAGTAGCATAATTTTACATAAATGTGGCAATAATAGACAGAAAACAGTTGATTCATATATCAGGTTAGGTAGTTTAGATATGTACCTTTTTGTATTATATTGTATTCTAGCCATTTTCCGCAACTTGGCATCAAACGCGCCTATTCTATGTGATCCCAACGCTTGCCCAATACTTGTTGCGATCTTCTCATACACTCTTGAATTTCTTCACAGAAATAAATGCAGGCTTCCTCACGATGTTTTCCTTCACCGTAGAGCACTTGTGAATATCAAATGATATTTCGTATATGAGTTTTATGAAAAACTTATTGGTACGATCCGGGGATTGAACCCACAACCGCTGCGTGACAGTTGTATTTACCACTTGTAGATTTACGTAACAATGGTCATGTTACGAGATGTTGTATCATAGTCAAAGTCAAATGATTCTTTATTAAAATTGGAATGGCAACAAACTATTTTAAAATGGTCTAAGTTACACATAAAATTAAAACTACTTCTGGTTCTAACCCTACACCACTGACCTGAAAAGAACCGGTAAGAAACATGGTGGGACTTGTTTTTTCACACAAATCATTGAATTGTGATCAAATAGACACAAGTGCGAAAAACAGGAAATCAGAAACGAGTGGCGATGTTTTAAATCGACACAAGTTGCGAATTTCCTTTTTGCACGTGTCTCGTACGACGTTTTTTAGTACAGATGGTCCTCTGAAGTTTTGGACTTGACGTAAAATGAGCCACTTCTCGCACTAGAGCCTAAAAAAGGCTCCATCTGTACTAAAAAAAATATTATTAAATGTTAAGATATTTAGTGCTTTATTAAATTGAAATTAACTATGTAAAACATACAGAAAACATATCCGGAATGATATATTACCTACCATCTGCATTTCGCTATTTAAATCGAAAGCCTACAGAAGCACCCAGCAACATTTCAACCGGCGTGAAAAATAAATCACCGCTCGGATGATAAAACGCGCGTCCGAATTAATGCAATTTTAATTCTGTCCCATCGACCACGGCCCGCCGATTTATTATAAACACGGGGTAATATCGTAAAAAATGGCCATCACATGTGGTCATTTGCCCTCTCCTTGTTAGGTCTTGTTACGGACCACCGCGAGTGTGAGAGAGAGGGCAGGCCGAGCTGGGTGGCCGGGTAATGAAGGCCAAACAATGATCTGTTATTTCTCTCTCGGGATTGGATAGTAATTCGCCGCTTATGGTCGCTCTATCATCTCCGATGGCGCCGGAGGGCCTACAACGAACTTCGAAATTCGCGAATTTCGAGGTTTTATCCCTGTCACTCTAATGACGCCCTCGTAAGAGTAATAGAGACAAATCCTCGTTTACGTATTTCGAAAGTCGCGGTATTAGGCCAGGACAGAGGGCGCCGGGTTTGAAGTTTCAGATTTAAAAGCTCGCGGTTTCTTACTTTTCAGTAAAGTTAAACTTGCTGAGCCGTGATATTTCCTGTTTTTTAAGTCATAGTAATAACTCAAGTAAAATCTAAAAGCCATAAAAGATAACTGAAAGCATGTTTAAAAGATACCTTTTGAAGAAATATGCATTCACTTCAACAAATATTTTATAGGAATCACAAGAAGCTGCCACGGAAATAAAAATGAATTAAAGCCTTTTTCTCTACATCGCTTGATATTTTCTCAGAAGGAGCTTTCATAAGTTGGTTACTCGTCTTATTACACATGCGATGCGAGAGGAAGGAGCTGAGAAATTAAGCGGTAAAATAGCCTTTTTAGGGTTCCGTAAACCCTCCTAACACATGGTCCAAAAGGGCTATCAGTCACTATTTAGAAACAACGAAACAAGACACTGAAATTATACAAAATCCGATAAATTTTTTGAATTATAACTAACGTGAGACTCAAACATATTAAAAGCCAAAGCCCGACGCGTATGCCCGATGAGTACGCTTTCGTCGGGCTTTGACCGAGGGTGCTCCGGACGAGGACCCTCTTAATTGGTCGAAACATGTCGAGCAATGATTGACTTAAATACGTGGTTACTCACGTATTTAAGTCAGTCGGTCTTTCGGTTCAGTCATCAGTCATCGGATTGTAAAATATTATCGGTTCGATAATATTTTAAAATCCGATAAAATTAAATAACAACATGTTCGTCATTGGAGAGACAGAGAGTCATTATAGATTTTTCCTTTATCCGATTATACAATGCAGTTCATACAGAGTGATTTGACATTTCCACCTACTAATATCTCATGGTCTGTATGGAACATCAGATTTTTTTTTTGAATCGGTTATTGGGTCCATTCCCATAGTAAAAGTTTATCAATATGACCTTATGATAACGCCCTAAAGTTTGGCCTGTCAAAAAATCACCCTGTATAGTAACCAAATTATACAAAAAAGTGTGTATTAATATACAATCTGGCAGCCCTTTCCAAAATCTTTGTAACTATATTTATTGGTGTAGGACGTTGGTGATCTTGGTCGTTTTTTCTTTGGTATACCTATAACATCTAATATTTATAACTCATTGGTGTAATCAGAGATTATTTAGTACTTTGTGGTGTAATTAATCAGCTAAGAAAAAGGTGGCAAAAATTGTAAACTCGAAGAGTTGCCAACTTGGCGGGACATAGAAAATTTCAATTGATTACCAAAGTTATTAAATTTAGACCACAAGTGCTCGAACCAATATCAAACCTATTGAGTATCGTAAACTGTTTAGGAAAACTAGGAGATTTTTTCTTGCTATAGATTTGCCGACCTAGGTGGATTTAGACCAAGCGAGCGAATGCTCAATAATGCTCATTCTATCCCCACTCTACGAAATACGTTCGTTACACAAAACGTAATTCGTCGAAATTCCTTGATTTCGTAGAGCGTATAGAATGAGCTTTCGCTCGCTTGGTCTAAATACACCTTTAGAAATTTGTAATTTCGACCATCTTCAACTCCAACAAAGGCAACATTTGCATGACAGAGCCCGAAATACTATGTTCGCGGTAGAGCTACTAATTACGCTCAAATTATAATAATGTCAAATAAACATTACAGGGTGGCGCAGGACCGGTCATTGTGGCAATCTTTGGGAGAGGCCTATGTTCAGCAGTGGACGTCTTTCGGCTGATATGATGATGATGATGATGATGAAACATTACACATCAAACTACGCATAAGACGTTCTCCATTCTGCTGTACGCTGTGGAAGCATGGACCTCACTGAAGCTACGGCAAAAAAGATAGAGGCATTCGAGATTGGCCATATGGTGACGGCAGTAAGAATACATTTGTCACCACCCCAACTCCTCCTGCGGGTGTCGTAAGAGTCGACTAAGGGATTGAAGTGTCACTGACAATTATTTGATAAAAGATTGTTGATGGGCAGCAGCGTCATCATGGACACATTACTGCGACCGCCAATCCGCTTGCTCAGCGTGGCGATTATGGGCATTGGGCGTCTATACGCATAGTTAATAGGAGAGGCCTACGTCCAGCAGTGGACTATCATAGGCTGATGATGATGTACCTATTCGAGATGTGGGTGTACCGTAGAATGCTGCATATATCATGGCGCGATAAAGTGAGAAATGTAACAGTTCTGCAGCGGATGGGTAAAGGTTTAGAAGTCTTAAACACCATAAAATGACGTAAACTGGAATATCTCGGCCACATAATGAGAAACCAAAAATACATGCTATTACAATTAATAATACAGGGAAAAATTCAAGGCAAAAGGAGTGCGGGAGCAAGAATATCCTGGCTTAAAAATTTACGCCAATGGTTCCAAAAAAGCACTCGGTCACTTTTCCGTGCTGCTGTGTCGAAGGTTGAAATTGCCATGATGGTTGCCAAACTGCGATAAGCAGACGGCACTAGAAGAAGAAGAAGGAAGAAGAAACATTACACAAAACACTTAACTTGCAGTCGTATATTTCTCGAGACCCTTTATTTTCTCTAATTAAATTTCCGCGACTATTAATTTTATTATTGCTGTTTTATGCAATTGCCGTAAACATGTGATAACCGGCACGAATAACGTTTTTAACTGTTGAATTGAGACATGCGTAATTGCTTTATACAAAAATGGTAGAGTCGGAAAGAGAATACTAACTACAGAGATGAATGACCGGATAAAGGAAATACATGTAATCTGACAAGCTACTTTAGTCAGTACGAGTAGAAAAAGGCTGCAAATAATAGTACATTGTGCATCAAGGGAGGTAAGTAAGGAATTACTAACGAGAGTGGCTTTTATGACTCGAGTTGGTATTCCGCTTACCGACCGTGATGCATACAATGTTTTTCATCACATTTGCTGACAAAAAAATAAGTTTTGAGACATAATATTATTAAATGACGTACTGATATTTCTAGTACTCCCTAAGGAATTTCACATTTTTATGACTCCCGCTACGCACGCAAGCAATGGCGCGCGTGTGATGAAAAAAGAATACGGGAAGTATTGGTCTAACGTAGAAAATTTTGAGCTATATGTATGTTTGAGCAAGGGCAAAAATATTTTTCGAAAAAAAGATTCTTATAAATGGCACGGTACGGTATGGTTACGGTGGTAAGGTTAGGTTTTACACGATACGCAAAGCAGAGGTCATCGCGCTCGCTCTAATATGTCAGTGCCTACAAACTAAACCTAACGTATCCTGTACTTTCCAACTTATGGTGCGGCTACTGGGCGTCCGTTGGCTCGTTGGGTCGACGACATTCGCAAGATCGCAAGACACTTCTAGGTTATATTGGCTCAGGACTCAGAACCCAGATGAGTAGCGTACTAGGTTCCTTAGACAAGTTGCCAATCGCTAACACTTACTTGTCAATCGTAAACAAAAGGCAGCTAACTGTCTTTGTCGCACTATTATGAAAGAGTGACATAGAGGGAAAACTACGATACGCTACTAAGCGTTAGCGATAGGCAACATGTCTAAGCATCTAGGCCTGTTGCCAACAGTGGGCGATTTAAATGAATGAAATAATGATGATAATGATGATCGAGTAAAATCTAACGATCCTTTTTTCCAACCCATGGTTAGACTACGGAACTCAAACTATTAAGAGTCCTCACGCTTCGCCTCGCATTTCCTGTTAAGAGCGCGCCGTGCGTTAATACACGCGTAATGCTCTTCGTGTGAGGCGCTTTTTTAAACAAATATCGTCGGATTGAGCCATCGAATTATGGTTAATATCTTACATTACACAATGGAATTTGATTTTCCAGTACTATCAATTTACCCACGGTATGGTGGTCCTAGTTTAGTTTACTTCACAATCCCCACATCCACATTTAACATCTTAAGTTAGGACGAGGGTGTACTTACACAAGTATACACCGTGTTTTTATTAATTTCCGTTAAATTAAAGGGAAGCTTATTTAGGTCACGAATAATCAATTTCTCTAAGAAACTAGTATCTTAACTTTTACTGTTATAGTGTTATTAAAAAAATAAGTTTAATTACTGAACAAGTGTATTGAATTTGAAACCTTTATTATATCCTAATGCTATTTATTTTGACAAGTGCCGTCAGTTACCTGAAAATAACTTTTGTGTTATTCTTAAGGTTCTCTCACACTTACCATTTCATTTATTACGTACTAAAATGAAAAAAAAAAATTTGAGTTCGACTGAAAGCTAAAGATATATTATGTATATACTATACCAGGTAGCTCCAATTTACGTACCAAGCAGCCTGTTAAATTTAATGGAATTTAAAAAACACGGTGTATAAGTTACCTATCCATACCATTCTCCAGTAGAAAACAAATAAAATATAAACAACTAAAAACTTGCATTAAGTATTCCACTATCACACACTTTTAGCACAATCTTGGTTTTACTTAAAACCTTAAACCTTGTGTTCACATTTTTTTTAATCATTGATATTTCTTCTTCGTCTTCTACCTAGCGTTATCCCGGCCTTTAATACTAATAAATACTAATGATATTTAATATATCTGCTAATTGATATAAAAATATATCTGGAACGTGTTTCACCATATGTGTCAAAGACGTCAAATGCTATGGAAAGTCAGCCATATTTGTTTACTTTTTTTATTTTACTGACGAATGGTATGTAATTCAAATAATTAAACACCCGATATTTCGGCACTTATACCGGTATTTTTTCTTTGGTATATATTATGACATCTAATATTTATAAGTTGTAACATATAGCATTACCATCTAAAAACATAAATCGAAAGTATGTAATAAAATTATTTTATTAGCTATACAAAAAACTAATGTACGTCTTCACGTAAACTTCACAGTAACTACCTAAAGTAAAACTAGAGGCAAGCAATTTACACTCGAAAATCCGTAGGTATTATTCTTCCTCTACAATTAATACGAAGTAACTTCCCTACATCTACAAAGCCTTGCTATTATCATAACCCTTTATAATTTAGTCTAAAATCACAAGTAGCCAACATTCCTTAAAGCAAGCAACAACGTGACCTAATTCACCCCGTGCGGTCCCTCATTTAGCCACCAATAAAACCTCTTTTGACATATCCGTGGCAAAATCCCTAACTGATATGACCCTATACTAAGGTGTTAAGAAAACCGCGTGCTCCCAACCTGAATTCAACCTTACCTGTGCGATTCGTTCAGAAATTAAAGGCACGTGATATGTATGAAAGTGGCTTGTGGCTGGGTGCCTTTAATTTCCGCGCAGTGTGGAGTTTAAGATAAAGATTTTGGTGGGCGGAATGTTCTCGTTTAGTGAAGTACAAAGGGGCCGCGGCCGGCGGCGGCGCCTTTGATGGCGCTCTGTAATTACGTAAGAACCGCGCTGGTGGTATGTAGGAACGTTTCAGTTTCATGCGATCCTGGATTGAATCGGATCTAATGTTTGGTTTTGAATTGTATGCGAATTGCGAATGCTGAATTGAATACGTTTATATGAAACATGCAAGGAAACGTGAAATTTAAATTAGCATGCTTTGAAGGCTGCTTCTTATCAGTAATTTACTGAGTTGTAGTATTTTTTTTATTATGAATTAATTATTTACTTAATCGGGATGTAAATGCGAAAATTAGTTGGCTTTTAATATTAATTGTATGGTGTAACAAATATGGTAATATTTAATTTAATAGAACTTTCAGTAATTTCAGGGGGTACCTTTTATTATGGTTAGTAAAAGTACATTTATGCGATGATTTTTTTTCTTTTTTTTACATATGTCTTTATCGTTGAAAAGGTCTTATTTGCGTTATATGTAGGTGTAGGTAGGTACAATTATATAAGTACCTATTGGATTAAGTTCATTGTGGAAAAACCAAATAGTTTTAAATCTGTTTCCTATAAATTATTCTAACCACAAAATCTCGAAAATGCGAATAACTAGTTCAGAATAGAGAACTACGATTGCCTATCGACAAATTTTTATTGTGTTTTTTGCAAAATAACAATGTAATATGTCGTGCTTTTATTTCATTTTTATTGGCAGTATATCAAAATATCATACCCGTAAGCTCTGGTTAAAAATTTTAATTTAAAACAATACACACTTGTATTACCTTGTACCTATAATACCAAAACTCTATTAAAAATCTGCTCTCTAAATATAAGTTCAGTTTTGTATAAAACTCCTAATCATAAAATCAATCTTACGAATGTCACAAAATCCTAATCAGCTATTTCAATCCAACTTCCGTAGGATTCGGAACTAATATGACATTCCGTTTCCTCCTAATTAAGGTGCTTTGTCATAATTGTCATTACTCGTGACGAATGCGCCGCGGAGAGAGGGGGGCGTTACGGGGGCGTGGCCTCCACACTTCAAAGGCGCCGACAATCTACCACGAACTTGAAGATAACTTTTAAAAACTCACTTCACTACCTCACTATCACACATTACAACCTTATTCTTACGACTTAAGGTTCAAATTTAGAGACGAAAATTTTAAGTTGAGCGTTCGACAGTAACCCCTTTAAATGCAATGATACTCGTGGTGAAAGGAGAGAGAGATATGGATTTGGGAGTGCAGGAATGAGATAGCAGGTGTGTTTGTAGTGGTAATTCGTAAGAGCGGGTTGATTCAAGATTGTATCGGATAGTGGTGTGATGGCGTGCTTTTTGTCGATGTTCTTGTTAACATTTTTCATGTCACTTTAAAAACCTAGTGTCTGTATTACAAAATTCAAGCACTATATTAAAATTTCTTTAATTATAATCATGTTGTATTAATATTAGAATTGTTAATACACATTACACACATTACAGAATTTTGTGAGTTGCGAGTATAAAACATTAGCAGTTAATGCAAGCAAACTATGTTTGCATTGCGTCATACTATTGTAATTGATGAGAGTTGCAAACTTTAGCTTACAAATTATTGCAATAACGTGCATTTTTTAGGTAGTACTTAAATATTTTCTAAATCAACCTTTTATTAATTTAAGTAAAGGTGTATTTAAACCAAACTCACTCCATTCCCCAGATAGTGAGGGATAGAATGAGCGAACGCTCGTTTGTTCTAAATGCACCTTTACTTAAATTAATCTAAAATTCTAAATTTCCGAGGTAAGTACAATTTGTGTAAATAAAATATATTATCTCTAGGACTCTTAGACTCCCAGGTTCACTTTTTACATTGTAGATAACTATGTAAATTGGTTTCACCGCCCTCCCCCAGTTGCACTTAGGTACCTACCTATCTAACCTAACCTTGACGTAAGAATTTGGACCTTATTAAATAAGCTCACGTACCTGCAACATCTATATAATATGTAAATAATTAGTAACAAATAATTGGTATTCAAATAGCGCTCCTACAACATTTACATGAGGTACTACAGGTTAAAATAAAAGTAATATTTGTACACTGTATTTAGATTAGTCATACCTGTATTTTCAACTGTCCTCAATACTATCCCAACTATATAAACTTTATCATATCAGATCAAATGTGAGAAATTCATTAAACTCCCATGTCCACTTTTCCCAACAATGTATAAGTATAGTAACATAGCAATTAAGTAGCAATCCATTGAATTGCACGTCAAAAGCAGTGCTCATTTTACTCGTATTCATGGATATATTCTAAATACTAGTTACAAAGTCTGAGGTGTCTCACAAAGGTGTCTGAGGTGGTACAAACAAAGTCTTATCGACATCGATCATCGAAAACATCGACCACGACCCCTCACTAGCGATAAATCTCAACCGCTAAAGAAGCTTACGTCACTGACGTATTGTTTATAAATCAACTGCCTCAGATCCAGCCGCCGGCATCCGACCAACTTGCGAACGCGGCAACACTTCCGCTGGTACCTTAAATGGCCGACCTTCTTAAATCGGCCGTGTTTTTAGAAGACAATTGAATGAATTACCTGAGGGCCTACCGCGGGTATCGAAACTGGGAAATTCGAGCGTCTGTCTTTGTCATTCCAATTAAAGCGTGATTGGGGAAATTGAAGGATTCGACTAATTTGCATATCGACCATATCGTTTGAAACTCGTGTACGAATCATATACCAAAGAAAAAATACCGAGTTTTCCAATTTGAATTTGAATTTGAACTCGCGTCCTTAATAGCTTATTTATTACTTATATAGGCAGGTACCCTACTTGCGAGTAGGTACCTACATACCGAAGATGTTACTACTTAATACTTAAATAAAATATAAAACATAAATCAAAGTCATATTCTCGAATTAATACGTATGTTGAGCGTTTATTTAAAAAAAAATAGAAAAAATCCGGCCAAGGGCATGACGGGCCATGCTCAGTGTAGGGTTCCGTAGTTATTCAAAAACCGATTATGTTCGAAATAGTTTTATTTTAAAGTATTCTATAAGCCCACATTCATGATTTTTTTCATATTTTTTGGACCAACACAATTTTTTTTTCTTCTGGTGCTATTTAATTGACTTTAGAAAAAAAACTTTCTTTTAAGACCCTTACTATTTTTAAGTGACCTATTCAATGAATACCCCACACTATAGGATTGCAGCAAATAAAAAAAAATCATCCCCACTTCATCAGTTCACGAGGTACCCGAAAAAAATTCTAGTTTTTATTGCACCACTTTGTTGGCATGATTAATATACAGGGTGGTCCAAACCTTGACGTCAAAAAAATTTTTTTAGGTTCCCTACGTCATGGGCTATCAGAATATACCCCATGTATGTTAGCCGATTTTTTGTAGTTTTCGAGTTAGGAATTTTTGAAAAAAAATTTTTTGAGAAATTCTGGAATGGAGAAATTTATTGTTAAAAAAAAAACTATTGGGTTTTTTAATATTTTCTTTTCGTAAAAGTATTACTACAAATAAAGCGACGACTGACAAAAAAATTAGCGTCCTCACTTTGATACAAGTAGGATAAAAAATACCAAATTCAAAATTTTACGTTAAAAATGCATCAAAATAGCATTAATGTACGTAAATAAAAAAAATAAAACATATCCCAAGGATTTTTGGTAATGTAAAGACTGCCCTAGACCTTAAACCTTCGTAAAAGCAAAAAAAAAGTGATACTTAATAATGAGGATTTTTCGGAGTAGTCGGTCAAATAAACTTAAAAAAGCTTAAAATTTTAAAATAGTAAAAAATTACTTGAATAACTACTCAAATTGAGTTTTCGTGGTATTTTCTGTCTTTGTTCATTGATAAGAACAACAAAAGAGACGAAATTTCGCTTTATTTTTAAATTAAAAATTTTAAAGTTTTTTTAAGTTTATTTGACCGACTACTCCGAAAAATCCTCATTATTAAGTATAACTTTTTTTTTCTTTTACGAAGGTTTCAGGTCTAGGGCAGTCTTTACATTACCAAAAATCCTTGGGTT
>JALPQI010016531.1:0-22422 GCA_025490895.1 Thaumatotibia leucotreta
CGTAAAGTAAGTGTCTCAGCTGGGCCTACTACCGCGAAAATCGAAATTCGTTAATTTCGTGGATTTGTCTCTCTCACTCTAATAACGTCTTCTCTTGAGTGACAGAGAAAAATCCTCGAAATTGTACAAATGTAAATCCTAAAGTTGCCACGCGTGGCGCTGATCGTCGTTACTCATCCTGTCGATGTTATTTCCATTTACGTGATAAAATGTTTTTTTTTTACTAGATATTTAATAAAAAAATCAACTGAATTAATGCATACTTGGACATTGTACGTGTTTAAAATTCGACATATACAACACCCCCCCCCCCCCCCCAAACGCGCTCACTTCTAGCGTTTGCTGACGTTTTTTTCCATACAGATTTTATACAGATTTTCGCACCTTGCAACACAGATTTCCCAATTGGCCATCTGGCAGCACTGCCGCTTATGTCAACTTGCCTTGTCCGCCATGTTTGCCCGCCATCTTTTGAACGCTGGGTGTATGGCAGCGCGGTGATTCAAACATAATTATTATGAATTATGATGATATGCGTATTTTCAGTTTTCAATTTCGTGGATTTCCTTATAAAAATATTTAGGCCGATGAAATGTTTTTAAGGTGATGTGAATCAACAGCAAAATACATGGTAGGTGCATTTTTTACTACTTTAATACTAGTTTTACAACTGACAATAGGGAGCCTTGTTCAGTTATCATTTGATTGAAACTATTTTATCTCTCCACAAATGGATCAGCTTCTCTCAACCTAGCTGAGTAGGTAATAATAAAATTTTCACTTTGAATGAAAATACATACTATTAATAATAAGTTACGTTTATTTTATTAAATATTTTAATATCGATTGAAATCTCGAGGCTTGGGGGATTCTCACAGCACAAGGGGTGCACAAATGTTGCTCCTGAGTTACACCACAGTGTTATACCTAAAATATGCCTAAAATTATGAAGAAAAGAGTAACTGTACCTTCTATTACCTATATTTTTATTGTATGTAAATAAAACAACATTTTTTTTCAAACATGTATTTATATGAAAAACATTAACAGAGACTTTCAAAATCTTAAATAACTAAAATTATTACTAAGCGTATAGCTTAGTAAGTTGTAAGAAAAGTAGACGCAGGCACAATGTAACATAAACATAGTTATTTCAGCTTATTTCTAGTCATAATATTTTACGCTGGAACAATATAAAAAAAAAATTAGTTTCAAAACTTGTTGAAATTCGTGTATTAAGAGTCCGCAGCAATCAACGCTCATCTCTGCGCTGAGATTCGCGATAAAGCACAACAAAATTGTTGTTTCACCTAGGCATCGGTTCCCAAAGTGGTCCCTACCACGACCCAGGGGGCGCTGGAGGCATCAAGCGGGGCAGTAAGGCCATAGAAAGAAAATGGGGGGGCGCTAAAGCTGGCCCAGGGGCAAAGGGCCGTAACCATTGCAACAAAAAAAATCTACTCTGCAAAACGAATTGTAAATATCGTAAGAAGTTTTTAAATAGTCTGTGTTAGTGTCCCACTACTGGGCAAAGGCCTCTCCGCGCCACGATTGCTTAAACCGGTAAGGTTATATTAATTAAAAATTGTTAGTTATTTTTGTCACCCTGATCGGGTTTTTCATAAGGAAAAGGGACGTTGAAATATATTATCCTGCTTTAGGGGTCGGTCACACAATAAAGTTTGGGAAGATCTATATTGAAATTGGGTACTAGAAAAAAACCGGCTAAGTGAGAGTTCCGTAGCAGCAAATAGTTGTATGAGGGTGGATTACTTTAGTTTGAGTTACATGTATGGAGGACTCCAAACCTTATTTTTTTCGCTATTCAATATATATAGTTTCCGAGTAAATCGACTGTGGCAGACAGATATCGTTTTAGGCATTTTGGCTACGGATCTCTAAAAAAGTGAGAGCTCGCTAGCCCCTCCCCTGTCCACCCACAGTTCCTCAAATTGTATTTATAGACTTTCAAAACAATAAAATTTGTGATTTTAAGGTAAGATCAAGCTTGCTGAGGACTCTTAAATTAAATAAGCACATGGCCAAATTGGCCAAACCTGTTAAAAAAAAGTTTCCATATCCCTAATTTTTATTTATTCGTATTTCAAAATTGGTATAGATGTAGTAACAATCCATTCGCATCGCATTTTCCAGTAAATATTCCAATAAATTTTGCTATATTTTAGTTAGTTTGTCAAAAATTCGGAGTATTAGGTGAAAATACGATGCGAAAGGATTAAGTATACATACATAATACATACACTATTCACTACCAGCAAAAATAATCCGATGGTGATCTCGATATCTGTTTGAAATAAAATAAAAAGAAATCACATTTTCAATTAGTTGAGTTCTAAGATTTTACATTTGTGTGTTAAGTACTTAATCTCACAAAAAATAATAGGCTACTTGACTCATATCAAATTTAGTGCAAAAAATTATTATTTTCTGTAGTATTTATTGAACATATCAATATTTTTCGATTACGGTGTATTAAAAGTGTTTGATGGGTACATATTTTTTATTGAATTTTTTTTTTTAATTTCGTACTCTGAAAACGGTGTCGGCCATGATGTGACGTCATAGGATCTTAAACTAACTTCATGTCGAATCTTATACGAGTGAAATTCGCCATGGACATGTAGGCATGTAGCTTTGCTGTGACATTGACATAACATAAGTGACATGTCAAATGTTTGTTTTCGGTTTGAGTGACGTCACACCACAGATAATCTAAGCATTAACATGGCTAGTATCGTTTTCGCGCGGTAACGAAAGTTTAAATTTTAAGTTATAATTTTGCGGTTTTCTAGGTCGTGAAAAAAAATATTTATATTTTTTTTCTGTTAATCAGATATTGATTAATATAATAATATAAGACAAACTTTAAAAATGGGTCAAGTAGCCTATTAATTTGAATAATACAGATTGTTACTATATGGCTTATTGATTTTTATGGATATGAGATTACCATTGAAAATATACTGGGCTGTAAATCATACATTCCCAATTTCAAAGTTATGACTTATACTTATAAGCAGTGATCGGTTTTTTGGATTCACCCGGCGGTATAGTAACTTGAAAAATAAACTTTAATTATTTACACGTATTTCCATGCAATTTGCCATGTTACTGTTCATAATGTAATATAGTAGTTTTATTTTTTTTTATAGCCACACCCGTAATTTTTTATACGCGAAATGGTGAATCCAAAAAACCGATCACTGCTTATAAAGACTGTCCACGTAAAAAAGTGGTCGGCATAAAATTCTTAAAAAAAATAAATAAAAGAAAAATGAAATATGTCACTATGACAGTTAGAAAGCGGGATATATAAGGTTTATTTTAGGACTACTTTCGATTTAAAAAATAATAACTATAATAAAATGGCCTCTAGCCAACTGGACAAGCGCAAAAGTATTTTGTACACTTACAATGAAAATCCTGATATGTCGTAAGCTAAGCTAGCTAAATTATTATCCGTTCCTAAAACTACAGTCCAAAAGGTATTGGCTAATTATCGCTCGAGGTTGACGGTCGAAAAGAAGAAGGGTTCGCGTAGAAAACACGGTTCCATGGATAAAAACAAGGCAAGGAAAGTCATTGAGCACTTTAAGAAGAACCCAACATTGTCCATTTGAGACGTCGCCAGGAAATGTAAGTTATCGAAGTCGTACGTCCAGAAGATCAAACAAAAAGCAGGTTTACACTCATATAAAGCATCTAGCGTTACAAATCGCAATGCTACTAAACAAAAAATATGTAAAACTCGAGCCCGAAAGTTGTATACAAATTATTTAACGAAATTTGATTGCATTTTGATGGACGATGAGACCTACGTCAAGGCAGATTTCGAGCAGTTGCCAGGGTTACAGTTTTACGTCGCAAATAAACTAGGAGGTATTGATGATAAATTTACAACAAAAAAATAGACAAGTTTGCAAAAAATAATTTAGTGTGGCAAGCCATATGTACATGTGGTAAAAAAAGCAAATCTTTCGTTACAACTGGCACGGTTAACCAAGTCGTTTACATGAAGGAGTGTTTAAAAAACGTTTATTGCCGTTCATAAGAAGCCACGCCCAGTCAGTCATATTTTAGCCTGATTTAGCCACTTCCCATTACGCGAAATCGGTTTTGACATGGTATGACGAAAATAATATCTCTGCTGTACCGAAATCTGCAAATCCTCCAAACTGCCCAGAACTCCGGCCTGTAGTGAAATTCTGGGCAATAATGAAAAGAAAGCTAAAAAAAAGTCAGAAAATTGCTACTGATGTACAACAATTCAAAAAATATTGGGATACAACATGTAAAACGATCACCTAAACCGATGTACAAAGATTGATGGAAGGAGTAAGAAGAAAAGTCAGGGCATTTTATTAGTCTTAATGTGTTGCACAAGTCTTGTATTATATTTTAAAGAACATGAATTATACTATTATATAAATATATAATTAATTCGTTTTTGTTATTTTTTTCATCTTATTTGTCATTATAATGTCGACCACTTTTTTACGTGGACAGTCTTTAAGTAACCAATTCATACTATATACAAGTCATAAACGGATTGATAACCTTACTTAACGTACTCCTAAGTACAAACAACAAATATATAGACGAACTATGTTAAACAAATCACAAAAATATATAATTTAATAACAGAATAAGGTACATTTTCAGTCATTTACAAATGCATCTACTATTTACAAAGTCAGAATATCCGTTACTTAGGAAATTAGACATGTTACTAAACCAATTAACAAGTATTTTTGTACATTTTGAAGAAACTCAGAAAAACGATGATTAAATTTGTAAAATCTCTATTACTCGGTGGAAAAAAAATAAGCAGGCAAACCGTGCATAATGTGGTCCAGAAGACTATATTAAACTAAAAACTGATATAAACGAATTTTGATCCATATTTATACATATAATCTATGATTCTTTATCCAGATCTAAACATTAATTTTAAAGTGTATATTTACCAAATTATGACTAAATTTACACCTGTGTCGTATACATACAACGAAACTAAAATTACAATTTAGAAGTGGTGCTCTCTTTCGGAACCAATGAAAGAGTATCGTATTAGGGCACTAAGTTATTTTGTTTTCTACAGTTTTTTTACATTATTTCTTTAATATTATTTTCAAGACTATAAGTAAGGTTTATTAAATAGGGCACAGAAAGGCACATCTCGCATTTGATCTATAGTCTGAATACTAATCACTGGGGGTTCAAATATATCATTTGTTCTATCCAACTGTTGTAAAAATAAAATATACCTTTATTAATACTAAAGTCCACATGTTCATTTACATTCAATTACGGTATAAATACATACATACAGGATGATATTTGGGTCATGGAGCAGGAGTGCCTGGGTACTAGGGACGGTCATGCTGAACAACTTATACCGTGCGGACAACCGAATCAAACTGAAAAAAATATCCTTATTATGACTTAATTAATGGACCAAATTAACCCACTTGCTCCATGACCCGAAAATCACCCTGTATTATTCGAAACTATTATACATAGGTACATTTACTGATAAACTTACAAATCTATTTAGTTGGCCAGTTATACATGGTGGCCAAAAAATAAGTGCATTCCTGTTGCCTGAGAGGTTTTGGGACTAGACTAAATCCCCTAGGTGGTTTTTAGATGTTTCAGGAGGGTCGATTTTTTTGCGTAGGTACCTATAAGGTGCTACTATAACTACTTAGAAGTACTACTTCTAAAAATTGAACTTATTTAGGGGAAAAACATCCCCTAGGGGCTTATTCTGCTTCCCAAAACCTCTCTGGCAGCGGAAATGCGCTAATTTGTTGGCCATCTAATATATTACTAATATAGAATTCGAAAAAGGCACTCACATTTCCTGTAGAGAACGACGTAAGTTCGACACATCTTTTTAAATTTATAAAGGTCACGTTAAATACGATGAGTCATCCAAATAATAGGTACATTTAACGAACATGTAGAAACTGAACTAATTACGCTGGTATTTTTTAATGCATTGACATATACACCGTGATTATGAGCCATTCAAGGTGAGGTCATATTTCTGGCCATGTTTATAGACTAAGATCTCATAATAAAATTATGAACTCTTCTAGATTCGGCCGAGTTTTTGAGATAATGACTTTTCTTGTGAAAATTACATTTTACGAGTACTCAACGAACAATGTAATTTCGTTGCAACAATGTAATGTCATCATGCGGACCAGTCTAGACATGCTAAAAGCAACTAACAGTAATCAAATTTTAAAAGAATAATAGCAAAAGGTTATTTCCCACAGTAAAAAATATATTACTAAACTTGTATCTTTTGAATTGTTATAGCCGCTTTAATTTAGACACTAATTATTAATAAGCTCAAAACAATGTTTACATATATTATTTTAAGTTTTTTTATTGATATTATAACATAATTTGCTCATTTTAGGCTAAGGAATATATGGCTCAAGTTTGTCGGGATACTCGTTCCCACCGTGTATATCAATTGGAATTTGCATATAGCGATAATAAGTTTCTTGTCATAATTGGTCACAAATATCATAATCTAAGAGAATTTCATATTTTGCATTTCTTTTTTTATAAAAAAAAACGGGAAATCCGCAACGCAGGCTTCGTCAGGCGGATACAGGTACACATTTTTGCATTTTATTTACAATTCAAATCAAATACGAGTACAATAGGCGAAAGATCCATGATTTTTGAGCATAATCGTACCGAAATATTGATCTTGCCTCTACAGTGTCCAAGCACGGTAAATTCGTCCCCCTCTGCGTCCTCTACAAGTGATGACGCTATTTTTAATGTCAGGAATAAGTATGTCTAGATATCTAAATAGAAATACCGATTTGAAAAACCTTTCGCTTTTTTTAACTGTAAAGCTTGATTTGGGGTCGTTTTACAAAAATCCTAATGGTTAACTGTTAAAACCTGCCTTGGAAACCATTTATTAATTTGAATGTTTTTTAAACATTTGAAGGCAATTGTCATTGAGTGATCAATCCGTATCAAATTGTGCCATGGACGCTATCGACAGATACAGCCGTCAGTTTCCCTAATGTAACTGTAATGGATTCGCGACTGGATGGATAATGGCTAATGGATAAATGGACGCGAATTTCTTCAAAGTTTTGCTTCCAATAATGTGGTTCCCGTGGCATCACTTCTGTGCACAACAATACTCTTTTGGTGGTATTTTACAGAAAAATAAAAGCCTTAGGCACTATATGATTAGGAGCTCCTCCCATCGATCAGGTATAATTGTCCTCCACTAGCATATCTTTGTCAGCGGCGCAGATGCAGCTGGCCGATGCAAAATAACGTTCGATATGTTATTTTTCTCAAACATGCAATGGAATATTGATGTTAGTATGCGAAGTATGACGTTTCACGTGAGGCTAAGAACAATAGTACATTATTGCAGAGGCCGGGAAAGCGAATTTCGTGGATGAGTATTTTTTGTCGGACGAAGCGAAGCTGAGGCCGACAATTACATACGAATCCACGAAATTCTATTTCCGTCCGAGGCACATATAGGACTTTTCTCCAAACATGCAAGGAAATAAAACAAAATATTTTATTACAATCGATTAAGTAATTCTTCTTGCAAATTGAATAACAATTGAAAAGAAAAAATCTCTTATGATTCCCGCCTAAACTTTTTTTTAATGCATGGTCGTTCATAAAAAATAGTAACGATATCTATGGTTTCATTAAACCGTACCTACACGACCTGACACACCGAGGCGTTTGTAACTCATGATAGAACGAGACGGCCATAGATTTGATCGCCGTCTCTCGCTCTATCCAGACCAGGCGTTTGGTCGTGGCTTTAGAATTTGGCTGTATGCATTTTTTTCAAAGTCCAAAAGTAGTTTTTAAGAAGTAAAAAACAATACATTAATGGATTTTAGTACAATTTCGCGGCCGCAAAAACTGTACAATAATGAAAATCTTTTTTTTTAATTTGAGCTGGTACATAAGAAGGTACTTCGCGTTTCGTTTTTGCTACATTAATGCGAACATTTCCGAGCATATTGGAGAAAAGATTATTAATGGAATTTTATACATCTCTTGTGGGCCTAGGCCGGCAAAGTTTCCTTTTTTAATTTCCATTCCACATTAATTGTGGCACAGGAAACATCTCATTCAGCCAATTAAAAACTATAAGAGCCCATACACATGAGCTACGATACAACCCATATTGTTTTTATTTCTTTTGTCATGGCTAGTTGCTGTATATCCCCATAGGGAAACAAAAATTTCACTGTTTTTGAGCTACGATGCACGGTTTAGTAAATACAGCTCTTTGAAAAAATGATTTGCCTACATTTTTTGATTGCATGTTTGAGAAAAGTACTATGCACACCTCGGCGGGTATGGGATTGCCCGCCTCAGACCTATCGATGTCTTCGGCCGGCAACTACTTTCGTCCCGGCCTCAAAAGTTAAATTCGAAATTGATATGTCCCATCCTTACTATATGAACATAAGCTCGTCCCTCAAGTAGTTCTCATTGGCCCGCACGTATTCGAGCAGGTCCTGCACGGCGGCGGCGAGGCGGCGCAGGCGCGGCTGGTCGGCGCGCATGCGCAGGTCGGCCAGCAGGCGCGTCGCGTGCGCCGGCAGCTCGTAGCGCCGGTAGGGCGCCACTTGCGGCATTAGCTCCTGCTCGAGCTCCGATACGCTGGAATATGAGGTTTGCGGTGAACATATTGCGAAAGTAAAAAAAAAAAAGGTCAAAGGCGCCTAGCCTTGTAAGGGATTGCATATACCCGAGAAATTTGACCGGTGGTTGCTAAGACCGAGTGGCCGAGGGGTACAGGCATCAGCCGCGAAAGCTGAGTACGTGGGTTCGATCCCCACCTCGGACATCTTGGTCGGTTTTTCTTTGGTATATGACATCTAATATTTATAGTTTACGGTGAATTTATTTTTCAACCCACTTCAAAAAAAAGAGGAGATTCTCAATTCGACTGTATGTTTTTTTATGTTTGTTACCTAGGAACTTCTGACTGAGTGAACACTGAACAGATTTTGATGATTCTTTTTTTATTAAAAGCACTGATGCTCACTGATTGGTCCCATTTTAATTTGGTTCAGTTCTGACAATGGTATTCACGAGAAAATCATATAAGTCATAAATTTACATTAAGCATGTGCACGACGAATAACTCAATATCACGCCAACCGATTTCGATAATTATTTTTTTGACCCACTTCAAAACAAACTGAGATGGTCCCGTTGGCACCAAGTCAGGGTCTGATGATGGGGGTCTAGGAGAAACTGGTTGAAGTCGAGTTTTTTTTTAATTTTGAATTTGGTGATTACTTTATCAAAATTTATACAGAAGTCGACCGTAGTTCTTGAGCCATTTACCGTTGCATATCATCAGCCTATCTCAGTCCACGGCTGGACAATAGGCCTTTCCTATTAACTATGCGTATGGACGCATTCGGAGGCAAATGCCCATATTCACCACGCTGAACAAGTGGGTTGGCGATCGTAGCAGTCCCACTATGATGACGCTGCTGCCCATTATCAATTTTCTGGACAGTGACAATTTAATCCCTTAGTCGCCTCTTACGATACCCACGGGACGAGTTGGAGTGGTGACAAATGTATCTTACGGCCGGCCGTCACCACGCGACTTACTTTTATTATTTGGGTGAATCAACTTTTTTCTGTCTGTTATTGCTATGGTTACGGTCGCCTGAATAACGCTGGTTTGTATGTACTGCATGTCTGTAGGCGGCCCATTAAGGAAAGGGCTTATTAACGCCAGAAAAATATATGTTTGCATAGTTTAAGTAGCATAATTTTGCATAAAACCAGCGTGAATTCATTTGGTGAATACACTCTATATTAAACTACCTAAGCAAATAGAACTATAGGTGCGAAAATAATTCTTATACTTACGTAGCGATGTAATAGCGGGCATACTCCTGCTGCATGGGTGCCATATCCCGTACTAAGCGCAATGCAAACTGCAGCAGAACATCTCCGTAGTGAGGCTTTTTATATTGCACCCTCGCTCCCAACAATGGTTGTTGCACTGGAAATAAGAACAGTTTATTTAATTCACACAAAATATAAGTAACATTCGATTTATTGCTTATTTATTGTCTTTCAGTACAATCAACAGTGGAAGTTACTTAGCGTTTGAAGATTAAAAAACCGGTTAAGTGTGAGTCTATTTGACTCATGCACCGAGGGTTCCGTACAAAGTCTAATTACCTGATAGGGTAAATTGCTAGTAACTGGCTACCTTAAATAAAAATAAACTCTAAATTGTAAGCACAATATACAATTAGAATTCATTTTAAAACGATGTGTCATGTCAATGTCAATCACTCCCCCTCTTCCAAAATGAATTCTAAAAATAAATACATACAGTTCATTTTTATATAAGGTGGCTAGGCAATTTACCCTATAACTATAAAATACATCAGCATCATAAAAGCATCGAAAATGGACATTCTCAATTTTCGATGCTTTCATTGAGCGCCATTGAATTTGTAAATGAATTTTATTAATAAAAATGGGGGTCGGGGTCTGCAGTCTGCACTAGCATAACACACAAATCGGGGTCGCACTAGCGTTGTTCCGTCCATACACTACACTACTAACACTACAGGCTATACTCACTCTGCAAGTTGTCGGTGGATATCTGCGCCGCGTACAGGGCCGCGGCGGCCGGGGTCTGCACTAGCATGACGCACACGTCGGGGTCGCTAGTGTTGTTCCCTCCATACACTACACTAGTGACACTACAGGCTATACTCACTCTGCAAGTTGTCGGTGGATATCTGCGCCGCGTACAGGGCCGCGGCGGCCGGGGTCTGCACTAGCATGACGCACACGTCGGGGTCGCTAGCGTTGTTCCCTCCATACACTACACTAGTGACACTACAGGCTATACTCACTCTGCAAGTTGTCGGTGGATATCTGCGCCGCGTACAGGGCCGCGGCGGCCGGGGTCTGCACTAGCATGACGCACACGTCGGGGTCGCTAGCGTTGTTCCCTCCATACACTACACTAGTGACACTACAGGCTATACTCACTCTGCAAGTTGTCGGTGGATATCTGCGCCGCGTACAGGGCCGCGGCGGCCGGGGTCTGCACTAGCATGACGCACACGTCGGGGTCGCTAGCGTTGTTCCCTCCATACACTACACTACTGACACTACAGGCTATACTCACTCTGCAAGTTGTCGGTGGATATCTGCGCCGCGTACAGGGCCGCGGCGGCCGGGGTCTGCACTAGCATGACGCACACGTCGGGGTGGCTAGCGTTGTTCCCTCCATACACTACACTACTGACACTACAGGCTATACTCACTCTGCAAGTTGTCGGTGGATATCTGCGCCGCGTACAGGGCCGCGGCGGCCGGGGTCTGCACTAGCATGACGCACACGTCGGGGTCGCTAGCGTTGTTCCCTCCATACACTACACTACTGACACTACAGGCTATACTCACTCTGCAAGTTGTCGGTGGATATCTGCGCCGCGTACAGGGCCGCGGCGGCCGGGGTCTGCACTAGCATGACGCACACGTCGGGGTCGCTACCGTTGTTCCCTCCATACACTACACTACTGGCACTACAGGCTATACTCACTCTGCAAGTTGTCGGTCGATATCTGCGCCGCGTACAGGGCCGCGGCGGCCGGGGTCTGCACTAGCATGACGCACACGTCGGGGTCGCTAGCGTTGTTCCCTCCATACACTACACTAGTGACACTACAGGCTATACTCACTCTGCAAGTTGTCGGTGGATATCTGCGCCGCGTACAGGGCCGCGGCGGCCGGGGTCTGCACTAGCATGACGCACACGTCGGGGTCGCTAGCGTTGTTCCCTCCATACACTACACTAGTGACACTACAGGCTATACTCACTCTGCAAGTTGTCGGTGGATATCTGCGCCGCGTACAGGGCCGCGGCGGCCGGGGTCTGCACTAGCATGACGCACACGTCGGGGTCGCTAGCGTTGTTCCCTCCATACACTACACTACTGACACTACAGGCTATACTCACTCTGCAAGTTGTCGGTGGATATCTGCGCCGCGTACAGGGCCGCGGCGGCCGGGGTCTGCACTAGCATGACGCACACGTCGGGGTCGCTAGCGTTGTTCCCTCCATACACTACACTACTGACACTACAGGCTATACTCACTCTGCAAGTTGTCGGTGGATATCTGCGCCGCGTACAGGGCCGCGGCGGCCGGGGTCTGCACTAGCACAACGCGCACGTCGGGCCGCGCTAACACGCCACAAAGCCACTCCTCAGGCGCTTGTGCGTATTGCGCCATACATTCGGCGCTGAATAAGTCGTATACCTATAATTTACATACAAAAAAATTAAGGCAAATTGTGTTATTTTCTTTCAACTATAAGAGAAAGATTGATTTTATTTACAAGCAAATAATGAAGTAGTGTTATAAAATAAAAAACCGGTCAAATGCTAGTCCTTTTGACTCACCTCGGTGTGTGAGTCAAAAGGACTAGCATTTGTTCAAACTTTAATAAATAATCTTTTTCAAGATCCCATCATCAGACTCCAACTTGGTGCCAACGGGACCATCTTGGGGTTATACACGTCCGATCTCAATAAAAAAAATTTTTATCGGTCCACGATTCTCGGTGATATCGGGTAACATACATACAGCAACAAAAAAATCAGTCGAATTGAGATCATCCACCTTTTTTTGAAGTCGGTTAAAAATTAAACGTAAGTTTACGCGATTCTGACCCGCTTGTCGTTAAAATATAATCGTGAAAGTTTAAAGTAATATATGTATATAAATAGTCATTTAGTAGTTTTACCCGGCCCGGGGCTTCTTCTTCCAGCATCTCTTTGAGCACGCCGATGGCTTCCATGGCTGGCTCGCAGTCCCTCGCGTACAACAGAAGTATATGACCAGGATCTACTACTGGCGTGTGCTCAGACGTGTACGTTGCGTATCTGTTAAAGCATGTATGTTAGTGGTGAATCAAGGGCATTTTAAAATTATGTAATGTCATACATTAAAATGGGTACTTAAAACTAATTGAACCCTATCCTAAAATTAAGTAACACCCCATAGCTAAGCCTGCTCCGCGCCTCCCCCGACACAAAACTGCCCATTACGCTCGCCGCGTTTCCGCATTGAACCGCAATGGACATCCTCTGCAGAAGGGAAGACCCGGAGGGAAGATCGTGACCACTTCCCATTTCATTTTAATCTGGGAATATTTTCAGATTGCAAGTTCAGATTATATTTGTGATGCGTCGCACGATCGGCTAGCCAATTAGGTTAACTGCGCCATTAACTGCCATGGTAGGTAACTCTCCCTGTTATGGTATGACAACAAGTCAAGTAAGTCTTGCATAGGTAACATCAAACGTCGACAAGAAAAGTTATTGCAAGACGAGGGAACATCCCTGCGACTCAAACAGCCATACAAATAAAATACAAACTCAAAGACGTTATTGAATTCACCAAATCACAATTCACTTAGCCCTTGCTTCACCTCCACAACCCTACGATTTTGGTTACGTTTAGATGAAAAATTAAAAGCGACGTCTTTAGATTTTTTGTAAGCTAAATTTTCAAACTAACCATAATTATTTTAACTATCAACAAGTACCTAGTTACGTTTACGTGGTGTGCTAGTTGTAAAAGTTGAGTGGCGTAAGAACTACAAATAATATCTACAATTGCTTACGTACCGTGAAGCTATCGGCTTTTTACACTGCACGTCCGCTGACTAATGAAGTAATGAATAACGTCTTGCACTCAACGACCGTAAGACCTTGATCTTCAATAACAAGGAATGTCAAGCAGCCTACCTGAATCCCAATGGGCGCGTTTGTACCTTAGTATAAAGGAAATGTAGGTATAATTTGTTTGTCACGATAAAGGAAACGTAATCTATATACCTACACAATTTGTCGCAGTAGTCGACGATCAACTAACGTCTGTATACGCATTTTCATACGTTCAAGAGCCTAAATGCTTTGCCATCCACGTCCACGATACATCTTTATGCATCGTTTGCCTCATGCAATGCAAACGATGTGGGTTGTCTGGCAACCTCATACTTTAATTTGGCGACCGCATTAAGTGAAGGGCGCAGTGTAATTTTCGCATTACATTAATTACTAGCAATGTTTAATATCCAGTTACCTGTGCACCCAATGCTGCAGCACCTTCTTACGCACATCAGCCAGCACGCGAGTGTGCGCGGCCCAGCACACCGCGAGCAGCGTCACTGTCAGTGCCAATGCGCCTACTGCCCACCATACCCGCGGATCCATGCCCGGGTCCATTTCTACCAACTTGTTGCCTGGGGTACCTGCAAATCACATGTTGATTGTTAGGAGCTGTAGATTGACATGAGCAAATTACGGGCATACTTTCATAGAAAACAAAAAACATTGTTACTTTCCTTGACATTGGTAGTTTCATCTGTAATAGAGGACAGTTGCAAACTGCTGTTAGCTTATTTGCGCGAACGTGTAAGTACAGGGTGTCCGGTGGCAGATTTCTGTTTTCAAAGTCAATTATAAAATTTAAAAAATAACTTTGGTTTTGATATTTGTCGGGAATACATTACTGAATATTGCGGATTTTGTTTTCAATATGTCTCAATGGTCAGAACACTACCGTTCTTATGCAATTGAAGCGTTTTTTAAAGCTAATGATTCGTTACTTATTGCACGCCGACAATTTTGTTTACATTTCAATATTCGTCGTATAAGTAACGGCTGAGTGTAAATTTGATTCGATCATGGGTGCAAAAGTTTCGAAAAACTTCTTCAGCACAAAACATCCCGAGATCAGGCCCAAACCGACACACAAGGACGCCAGAAAACATCTCGAGTGTTCAACGGAGTTTGCAAGAAATGGCCGTATTTTTTTGAAAATTCAAGGGGTCAGGCAGTTAATGTGAATAGTGACAACTATAGACAGATGATAGTGGATTACTTTTTGCCTAATTTGCAAGAATATCCATCTTATTCGTTAGACACGTGGTTTCAGCAGAATGGTGCTACACCCCACATGGCCTCAGTGTCAATGAATGTTCTTCGCGAGTATTTCTCTAGAAAATTAATAAGCCGCTTTGGAGACATCCCGTGGCCGCCAAGATCGCCTGATTTGACCCCTATGGATTTTTTCCTATGGGGGTATGGTATCTCAAAAGCAGAGTTTATAATAATAACCCACGGTCTATAGGTGATTTAAAAAAAATATCATTAATGAAATCAGCAACATTTCGCACGATATGCTGCGGCGAGTGATACAAAACACGAGGCTCCGTTTCGAGGAGTGTGCACGTGTAGAAGGACGACATTTAGACGATATTATTTTTAAATAACTGAATCCGCATTTGTTATCTATGTTTTGAGATATTAATAAAGTTTCTAGCTTAAGCCGTTATTTTTTTATTTTAAGTTAAAATTAGAAATCTGCCGTCGGACTCCCTGTAGTTTAAGAATTTAATTAAGACACTAGCAAGCAGAACCTGCTACGCGCAAGGGAGCATTTGCTTGGAGAATCAATGACAACATTGCCATATCGTTGGCTTCCGATTTAGTCTACAAGTTCGTATACCCGCCCTACGCGCAAGGTCCACATAACCTAGACTAAAGAATATTATTATGATGAATGGGTTCATATGTATTATGTATTTTAAAGTATGTAGATAAAAACCACCAATATTGATTAGTCGTCCCCTAAAATCTTACACAGCGAATTTCAGCAAAATCGCTCGCACCGTGTTGGATATCCTTGACATGAATAGAATAATTGCGCAGTCAAAGGCATTATTATAACGATAGACGTGTGATAAACAAAATTGGCACATCTAACGTTTTACTATACCTATTTGGAGTAAATGGTACATATTTCATTTCGAAATAGTAGCAACATAGATAGATATGCTAATTACCTGGGTGCATTGCTGTAAAGCGCCAACTTAATGTAAGTAGGTATTTGTTACATTTTACTAATAGTAATACTTCGAGTTCTCTGCGCAGGTTTAATAATACACAAGACATAACAGGAAATAATTATATAATTTTCCAAATAAGTTTGCGTTTTAATACCTATTGCAACTCGATTTTAATTTCGTACTTTTTCCAGAAGTTTCCGTTTATGATATGTTACCCATTTTCATTTTAAGTAATAACGTCAATAACCTTAACTGAAACAACCAATCATTAGATACAGCTTTTAAACCTGTTTTAGGAACCTCTAGCAGTTAGCACCTCTTAGCACCTCACTGTATATTGGCAAACCACTTTAAGGAATACTTGGCAAATATTTTATTTTGGGTTTGCAGCCTTTATTGTTCTGCAGAAAATAATAACGTACCATCATCATCATCAGCCTATGTTAGTCCACTGCTGGACGTAGGCCTCTCCTATTAACTATGCCTACGCATTAAGAGGTAAATGCCCATAATCGCCATGCTGGGCAAACGGGTTGGGGATCGCAGTAATGTATACACTATTATGACATTGATGACGCTGCTGCCCATCATCAATCTTCTATTAAAGAATGGTCAGTGATACTTCCATCCCTTACTCGACTCTTACGACACCCGCGGGAAGAGTTGGGGTGATGACAAATGTATTCTTACTGCCGTCACCACACAGCCAACGTAACCTGTTTAGGCAAAATAAACCAGTGCGTGAAAAATCGACGTGTTTTCATTGGTCACGACCACAACGAGTCATTGGGGAAAACATTTGTTATTTGTTGAGACAATGTTTTCATCAACACCAACGTACCCTTTGAGCTAGTAGGTTTGGTATAGTCAGTATCAAAGAAAGGGGTCCCTTTTTTTATTGAGTATTCTATGCGCGGCGAAGTACTTTTACTCTGCAGCTGACTGTCCTTCCTTTAAATATCTCTACATACAGACATGTAGGTCGGGCGGGACTTAGCCCAATACTTTAGGCGTGAAAGTGTAACAACAAAAATATAGTTATCGTTGCACTTAATCATAAGAAGGCATTTCATAAGCTACGACAATTAAATTATGGAAGTCTGACGCCAAACAAAATTCCTTTTCAAAAATGGTTCTATAATAATTTTTCCCCTCACTAGCTCGTAAAGCGCTCGTTTATCGTTTAATACGAGCGGGTAAAAACGCTTTTTACACACTTGTGAATAAAGTAATTTGACATTGCTCTAATTTCTATAGCCCCCTACTGCCTAGTATAAGTGGATCTGTATGACCGTAGTAAACATGCGCAATCGGAGCTCACATGTTAAATTGGTCGTTCTCATGGGTGACTTTGTAAGCCATTGGCTATATTTAATTTCCAGAAGTAACTCTATTCTACGATACGTTTCGACATTGAGTTTTAAATGGTTTCTTTAAGTTAATTTACATTTGGATGAGATTTGTAATCATATTTCCTCGCGATAGTGAGGGGAAAAAAGTTGTATTACACTTGGCGGCAAAGTTTGTTCAACTCTCATGCCTTGAGACCTTCGCAATGCTCAAGATTCCAGTTTTTGAACCACTCGCTACGCTCGTGGCTCAATTTTGGAATCTTTCGCTAGCACAGGTCTCAATATTGGCACGACAGTTAAACAACAACTTTGCCCCCTTGTATAATAAATAACTATTGTTAACAAGTACCTATCACCCTCCTTCAATAGATCAAGCACTAGTATAAGAATTTCGATATTAACGTATGTATATAAACTTTACCCGCTATTAAAACATATTTGTGTTTTCATCAACACCAACATACCCTTTGAGCTAGTAGGTTTGGTATAGTCAGTATCAAAGAAAGGGGTCCCTTTTTTTAGGGTTCCGTAGCCAAAATGGCAAAAACGGAACCCTTATAGATTCGTCATGTCCGTCTGTCCGTCTGTCACAGCCGATTTACTCGGAAACTATAAATGCTACAGTAATGAAATTTGGTAAGGATATGTGTTGTATGAACCGCTACAGGATTATGATACTATATTGTAAAAAAAACCATTGGGGTGGGGGCCCTCCATACATGTAACTGAGGGATAGAAAAAAAAAATTAGTTGTATATAAGCGTGTGGTGTATTAATAGAAAGGTCTTTGAAAATGATATGAAGGTTTATACATCTCATTTTTATTTAAGCAAATCGTTTTCGAGATATCAGCTCTCAAAGTCTGAAAAATGTGTCCCCCCCCCCTCTATTTCTTAAACTACGCCATACAAAATTCTAAAAAAAATATATGTTACGCACATTAATAAACTCTATCAACGATTTTTGGTTTGATTAAATTATCTCCTATAGTTTTTGAGGTAGGTTGATTTAACTGTATTTTTTAATGATAAAATGATAATGGTACGGAACCCTTCGCGTGCGAGTCCGACTCGCACTTGGCCGGTTTTTTTTATTGAATATTCTATGCGCGGCGAAGTACTTTTACTCTGCAGCTGACTGTCCTTCCTTTAAATATCTCTACATACAGACATGTTGGTCGGGCGCACAGAACAAAAAATAACGTAGAAGCGGCTTATAACCCGATTCTCGAGAGAACCGATGTCGCCACACTCACACTGGCGCAAACATGCACACAGAAGTATCTGAAAGCTTATTGGTTATAAAATCTTATACAAAAATAAACTTTATTTCGAATGCGACAAAAGCAAAATTATACTACTCGTTTTATTACTTACGACGTTTCGCTTGCTACTACTAACTTGCAAAGAGAGTATTGCCATCTAGCGTCGAGTAGCATAAGTCTGTATATAACTAAAACTCAATAGTTCAGCAACTCCCCAATAGATGGCGAATCCTTGTTCTCTCTCCCACATACGTGGCATTTCCCAAGAGTAAAAGAGATAGGCTGCTTTTTGCACGTTATGGCTAACAAGCGTCATAGTGCTGTGCAAGAGTCGGTATTATATCGATAAAATATATATAATTATATATATATGAAGTAATAGCATTGGGCGTCTAGGGAGGTAATTACGGTATTTCTAACTAGAGTGTTAGATTTTAATGACTCGAGTTAGTATTCCGCTTACCGACCGTGATGCTTATAATGTTTTTCATCACACTTCTAAGCAAAAAAAAATTGTTTTAAGACAAAATATTGTTAAATGACGTACCAACTTTTCTATAACTCCCTAGGGAATACTCCCGCGATGCATGCAAGCAATAGGGCGCTTACAAAGCAAGTGGATGAAAAAGTACATTTCTTCGATTTGCTTTGGTTTTTCATCATCATCATCATATCAGCCGAAAGACGTCCACTGCTGAACATAGGCCTCCCCCAAAGATTGCCACAATGACCGGTCCTGCGCCACCCGCATCCAGCGGACTCCTGCGACCTTCACCAGGTCATCAGTCCACCTTGTGGTGGGCCTACCCACGCTACGCCTTCCGGTACGTGGCCGCCACTCAAGAACCTTCCCGCCCCCACGGCCATCGGTTCTACGCGCAATGTGCCCCGCCCACTGCCACTTCAGTTTAGCCATTCAGAGAGCTATTTCGGTTACTTTGGTTCTGCTGCGGATGGTCTCATTTTTAATCCGATCACGCAGAGAGACTCCTAGCATAGCCCTCTCCATTGCCCTTTGGGTGACTTTGAGCCTTCTTATGAGGCCCATTGTAAGCGGCCACGTTTCAGTACCGTATGTCATCACTGGCAACACACACTGATCAAAGACTTTCGTCTTCAAACACTGCGGAATATTGGACGAAAATATGTGTCGTAGCTTCCCGAACGCTGCCCAACCGAGTCGGATTCGACGATTGACCTCTTTCTCGAAGTTGGACCTACCTAACTGGATAGTTTGTCCTAGGTATATATATTCGTCTACAACTTCGAGTGTAGTCTCCGATTATTACGGGAGTTGGTGCTACATGGGAATTTGACATGATTTTAGCCTTATCCATGTTCATCCTAAGACCAACTCGCTCGGAGGCTTTACTGAGGTCAACGAGCGTAGTACTTAAGTCCTCCAAGGTCTCAGCCAAGACTACTATACTATATCTTTGGTTCTCTAGTTTGGTTTTTACGGAACTCATATTTACCCAGGGTGTAACTAAAATTAATGGTGCTTCTTTTAATGTCAAAGTGATTACTTTGACATTAAAAGTAAGTAAGTAATCACTTTGACATTGAAAGGAGCACTTTTATATTATATAATTTTAGATAGCGGAGCATTTTTAAATAAAACAAATATAATAATAATATATAACAAATAATTAATTCATAACCTTTTGAATAATTAAAAACAGACAGATGGACAGTCGGGCAGACAATGATAACGATAATTTGAGAACAGCACCTTTAAATTCACACCCATAATATTATAATATTAGGATATGCTCATGCTCACAGTAAGTAAGGCTGAGATGATGATGATGACGATGACATTCGGGCGGATATGGTGAAACTATGTTTTGGCAGCGAAACCTTAATATCTACAATATTATAATATTATATGATAAGCAGACCTACACTCAGCAGCTAGCAGCAAAAGGCTGAGATGATGATGATGATGATGACGATGACAGTCGGGCAGACATGGCGAAACTATAATTTGACAATAGAATCTTAACATTCACAATATTATAATACATATGAGGATGTGGGGATCTATACTAAGCAGTAGGTAAGGTAGTAGTCTTAGGGTGATGATGATAATGACGACAATTACAGTCGGGTGGACATAACGAAACTATGATTTGGCAACGAAACCCTAATATCCACAAAATTATAATTGGATGACATGCAGGCCTACGCTCAGCAGCTGGCAGCAAAAGGTTGAGATGATGATGATGATGACGATGACAGTCGGGCGGACATGGCGAAACTATGATTTGGCCACGAAACCTTAATATCCACAATATTATAATATGATGATACGTAGGCCTACGCTCAGCAGCTGGCAGCAAAAGGTTGAGATGATGATGATGATGACGATGACAGTCGGAAACCCGATTAAATAAATAAAGATTATAGAGAACATGTTTAAATATTTTTCACTTAATCGGCTCAAGACAACTAATGTAGGTATATCGACGAAATAAAATATCGATATCGATACCTTTTTGGACCCTTTCCTCGCATTGGCCGCTACTCAGCCTATCGTTCCGAAATTCTAGAAATTTCCATAGTTTCATGCCAAATAAAAAACGACCTTATTATTGGCACATAAAGTTGTTTCTTATTTAGTGTAGTACAAACATCTTGTGGAAGACGAAATATTTTAGAAAATATTAAAATATTAATAAATTAAGAACTTCCGGTGGTATGAAATACCTTCATTGGTGAGGTTTGACTTCTGGCTATTACTTTTACATCCCAAAACGGCACATAAAGGCATATTTGCACATTCTTTTTCGGATTTATTCGAAAACGATCTCACGTGAGCGCGTTTAGAGAACTGACGGCCTACTGTGGTTAACTTTTGTGCAGGTAAGCCTTGCGCTGCTTACTATTGCCACACGCGCTGCGCTTACATTACGCTTCTACTGTTTTTTCTGTTTTGTGGTCGGGCGGGACTTAGCCCAATACTTTAGGCGTGAAAGTGTAACAACAAAAATATAGTTATCGTTGCACTTAATCATAAGAAGGCATTTTATTATGGAACTTTAAATTATGTACTGTATGTAATGGACAATTAAATTATGGAAGTCTGACGCCAAACAAAATTCCTTTTCAAAAATGGTTCTATAATAATTTTGTTAACAAGTATCACCCTCCTTCAATAGATCAAGCACTAGTATAAGAATTTCGATATTAACGTATGTATATAAACTTTACCCGCTATCAAAACATATTTGTGTTTGGTGTGTTCATCAAAGTTTTGATACAATTTTTTTGTTTACGCGTGTTATGAAGACAGCTATGACTTGTTTTCCATGACACAATGACAGAACGATTTTGGAGCATTTTTGAGGTCGAATTATTCGTCCATGCTAAGGTATAAAATCGCAGTTTATAAGGGTTAAAATGGAGACTTTCACTGTAGTGGACGTAAGTGGAGTATCATCACGATTTTATACCTTGATAGTTGACGTTAGGTACTCACAGTAATTAAATATTGGGGGGTTTTTGATGCTGTTGGACCACGAGGCAATATATTTCAAGAACAGTTGCATACAGTAACCCGCGGTTGGGTAACGCATTCGGCAAACCAATCTGACGGAGTCCTCATTTTCCACTGTGCAATTGTCCGTGATTTTTTCCCAATCTACATCCTGAAAAAATGTAAAATATCGGAATCAACGAATTTGAAAAAGTGTAGCTGGGCTAAATGCCATGGTATGTAATATTATCCACTACTACATGTCACTAACTATGTCTAAAGAATATCATTATTGCTAAAAAAAATAACCTATAAATACAAATAAACATATAAATACATAGTCACATTTGGTTGGCATTTGTTTAAT
>JALPQI010016532.1:0-24350 GCA_025490895.1 Thaumatotibia leucotreta
GTTCCGTTTTATGGTCAAAGCTTATAAAATATTTATTTACCGTAGAAACTGCAGTGTTTTCAATGTCGATTCAGGTTTCTCAAATTAAACGAGGTGGTTTAATCAATTCTGTAACATGTAAAATGAGCGTATATTTTTAGGTAATAATAATAAACAAATAAATACTACATAATAATTCTTTATATTCATGCATTCCTTGCGTGGGTATTTTTGTTAATACAGTTTACAAATGGTATAAGGACTTTAATGATAATCTTTTAATCAAATTAAAAACACTGTGCACAGACAGTATTTCTAATTAATTTGGCCAACCTGATACTTATCCAAGTTAAATTGGGATTTTGAGCTTAGAAAAAAGTATCTAAATATTTTCGAGTAATGTTTCTCGTTGATGAAAATGCAGCAGAAATCAGTTAATCTATTCTCAAATACCCATAGAAAGAGGAGCAAGTATAGAACATCATCAGAATTCTTGTTCGTTTTTAGGCATGTATGGAGCATAAACTTATTTAATTACAATATTACCGTACCACTCACGTTCTGACGACAAAATGGAGCTACGCTGTTATTGTAAGATGTTTTCTATATTGTATTATGATTATGAGCACGTGATGCCTGTAATTAACGTATAATTTCATTCATCGGCATCGGAATAACTTCAACAACGCTACTCTGGATGGTAATTTTAACGCTAACAACTAGGAGACAATAGTCAGAGAGCCTTTTTATTCACGTTCATTTACACGTGTTGAGTCTCCTTCCTGCAAACTGGTGAATATCTGAGTGTTTCAACCGTCTAATTTTGGTGGCATCATTTTTGCCGAAGTTTCTATTCTTTACAATGTTCTACTTTTTAATTTGAAGGAGGAACGATACCTTCTATAAATGACGAAGTATAACATGGAGACGATTAGAAACTTCGGCAAAAATGATGCCACCGAAATAAAGCGGTTGAAACGTTTAGATATATTCACCCAAAATAGGGTTGTGTTGTGAGAACGTGATTAATAAGAATGGGCTATGGATAATTTGGAAGAAAAATGCTAAGGTTGAAAGAAAAATCATTGCACGGCAGCCTACACAGTAAAGCATGACAAATGTTACAGACATTTACAAAATTACATTCTAACCACACATTATAATTAGTATATACCCAAGAGTAACGTGGGTCTCTTAGACCCGAATATTTTTCAGAATACCTACTTAAACATTTTATTCGTAAAAAAGGTGTTTTATTTAATATTGGGTTTTGAGACATGGATATATAGGATGATATTCGGGACCGTGTTGTATAATAACTGCTGCGCTGGGAGTATGCAATTTCGAAATGTATGGATGCATCCGTTTCGTTCAGTTTGGCAGGAGTGGCGGCGGCAGCTGGGTGATTGGCAGATAATAAGTCGATGTGAATGAAACTGACTGCAGCCGAGCAACTTTAGAACGATGAAATTGCTTTAAACAGGAATAAAGAGCGTTTGCACTAAATAATAATTAAATGACAGTGAGTGTTTTGAAACTTACATATTAAATATATCCAAATTCCATTCGAGCAGAAGATCCTGGTTTACTTCTTTGCATATCTTATGATGAAATATAATATAATATAAAATACTGACTGATATATTTGACTGATTGGTATTTAAATTGTTTTAGCTTTAAGGTTCTTTAGTTAAGTTTAGATTGGTATTATGTTATTTTGTGATTTTGGTATTATTTTTATTATAATTGTGTATTTTTTCATGTTTCATAAAGTGACTATATAAAAGATAAATATATAAATTGATAATAATATTCAGTTAATTTTACTGTAATCTTTAAAATTTTGTACAGTTCGTCTGCCTAGCACTGCTCTTATTATCTCAACTACTCAAAGGTTAGCTGGAAGAGATCCCTTGCTGGAGGGATAAGCTCGCCTTTGTACAATTGTCTTGTGTTTTGTGTACTTTTGTATATTTTTTGTACAATAAAGAAAAAAAAACATATATCCCAGACATGCAAGACTGGGAGGTAAAATTATTGTTTGCACCAAAAATGATCCTGCTTACCTAAACGTTTTTACTTATCAGTTATCACAATGTCATTTCTTCTTTCGTCCCACCAAAGGTGAATAGCCTTAAGTTATCAATGATGTTTACGAAAGAAATATATAATCTCCGTGTCAGTAAAAGTGACATACATTTATTATGTTTCGGTACAGTTAATCGCTGTCCGTTCACACTACCGGTGAGTAAATATTTTTCTATGAGAATTCACGTGCCCGCGAGGAAGAAACTCGCTATTTACTGCTCGTTTATAGCCGTTGGTGGAACCAGTCTACCTATATTATGAACGGTCTTTTCTAAGTACAATAGTATTTTTTTTCTATTTTCTCAGGTTCTCATTTTGGGAATCTTTAGGCGAGGTCATAATATTGATTAGCATTACTATTTTCGGATGAAACGAATCAAGATACTAGTACTGAAACACGATATCTGCGTCACTGAAGGATTTAATTCTATGCAAATAAGGTCGGAACTATTTGCATCTCGTCCTGGAGTTGAACAACGATGTAGACCTGCCTGCAAAGCCGTAGTCCTGTACGTATTCCAATCGGTTATCCCAACTGAGGGCACATATTGTCATTGAGTATAGACTTACCCCCTAATGACGTCTCCACATAAATGAATATGACAATAGAAGAAGAAAATGTATCTACTTCGCGTGTCCGAACTCAGTGGCAGCCACTGCGATGGCCATTTCTAATGACAGTCCACATACGTCAGCTGTTGCAGCCGCACGTAAGAAAAAAATACAAAATGCCTCATTGCATGATAATTAACTGCACCAGCCCAAATATTTCCAGCGCGCAAAAACGAAAACATATTTCCCATCACACGTAAGTAATTTTTAAATAATATTGTGGGTGAATTCATTTTTAATATTTCTTTCTGTATTTTTATTTATGCGTCCAAAGATGTACTTAAGTAGCTATAGAACTACGTTACAAACCGGCGTTTAAATTGCATTGCTGCGTTTGTTTTACACGTTTGATCGACCATATGTGTTAAAGAGATGATGAATATGAGACTAGCGATACTCTCGCGTATCGCTTCGACTTCGTAGTACAGTCAAGTGAAAAAATAAGTATCGAAAGAATCCGCTCATAAATATGTTACGACGTTCTTATTACACAGAATTAGAGTGCACTGGGACATATTTTTGAACATTTTTGTGTAAACCTTATTTTGTCTTTGACTGTACAGCCCATTTTTCATTCGTCCGTCAAATTTAGCGACTAGTGTTGTTCGTTCTACAATAAATATAACAGTGACGCTCGCTCACGGATATAAAATCTATGTGTACGAGAGAGAGACGGCTACATTGTTGCGGGGCGTGTAGGTTTTCCCATCACTAAATGCCGACCGTGACGTCTCAGTGACAGCTAAAAAGTCGGCACGCTTGGTTCCCATACAAATGGTGCTATTTAATTTTACTTCATCTACTGAATATCTAAATCTGTGGACGTCTCTTAACTTAATATGCCGCTAAGTATTGTTTGTCCCTAAGGCAGCTAGCTGTCTTTGTCGCACTAATATGAAAGAGTGACAGAGAGAGTAAGCTACGATACGCTACTAAGCGTTAGCGATTGGTAACTTGGCTAAGCGTCCAGTTGTGTTATGAAAGTTAGTCATACAAACTACGTATGTTTTATACTCTGTCTAACACACCACCACACCAACATCAGCCTGTGCTAGTCCACTACTGGACGTAGGCCTCTCCTATTAACTATGCGTATAGACGCATTAGGAGGTAAATGCCCATAATCGCCACGCTGGGCAAGCGGATTGGCGATCGCAGTAATGTGTCCACTATGACGACGCTGCTGCCCATTATCAATATTTTATCAAATAACGGTCAGTGACGCTTCAATCCCTTAGTCGACTCTTACGACACCCGCAGGAGGAGTTGGGGTGGTGACAAATGTATTCTTACTGCCGCCACCACATGGCCAACAAAAGGGTAACAAAAGGTGTCTAACAAAAGGGTAGAAAATATATACGTTCGTATTTTTGATCGCTCTTTGAAAAAAATGTATCCTCCTTATTTAGTGCCAAAAGTTGTTACGCAAAATTTAACTTCGTAACATAAAAATTAAAACGTTAAATTTTGTTTTCACTAAAAGCTTTTAATTATGTGCATTTTTTTGCAATCGACTCATACAATACTTTAATCAGTATTTTAGATTTGTCCAATATTTAAATTCTTCTTACTTTGGCTCGCTGAGTGATCGAAATGACGCTGACCTCTTGAAGCTTAGTATTTGTTCGTTGGTGGTCTGAAGCGACCGACGGCACATTTGAGTAGATATACATATGAATGTAATGATATTCTTGCATTCCTAGGTAGAATGTTACGTTTCATAAAATTATTATTTCGTTAAGTCATATTAGATTATTAGTACTACTGTAATGCTTGACCAGTGCTTATTTAAGCCCGCAGGTTGACAGAGAGATAACTAATTATACAGTGTGTTACCATGACACCGGCTTTTATTGAAACCAAGGAATGCGATGCAGATTTTCAGCCAAACCGTAGGCATAATTTGATTCAAAATTATAATTTATAAAAGTAATTCACTTTCTATGAAGAGTTATTTGAGAAGCTTCAAAATGTATCGTTTATTTGCACTTGACAATGGCAGATCGCAGACACTCGCAATACGAGTATTTGACAACTAAGCAGTACACGCGTTCTATTGCGTATTATTACCCATTTTCGTAAAAACCCAGATAAAGGTAACACACTGTATACGTACACTACAGATTGCTCAAGTTATACGGTCACTTACATAAATATGTTGACACCGGTATTCAAATTCAAACCTGTTTTCCCTAGTATTAAGTTTCAAAGTGTACGCCTATCTCGCATATTTAAAGACGTGACTGTACAATGTCAATCCGATTATGTCTGCTAGATAATAGGTTGTATGGGAGTACCAGTCGATCTCTTTTTAATCAATTCAGCAAAAAGAGATGGGTAACCGAAAAACGCCGCGAGTTTCTGTCATGCACAAGATGTTCTAGGGTCGTTAAATAGGTTTTAACTCTTAAAATTAACCTACCCTTCAATAATCTATGACAGTTCGTCTAGCATAAATGTCTACAATTTTGTCGATCGCTGTAAAATTTTGTAAATAAACGTTTTGTTGAAAATTATGTTAATACAATAATGAATGCTACGCATTTTACATGACAAAATGCATCGCGTTTTAGTGATTACAATATCACTCATTTGCTCAGTCAGCAGTTACTGTGAGTAAAAATTCATTTTAAATTTGATGTGTGAAGCATGAATCCAAAATTATCGTTCCAGGGTTTTGAAATGGACACATTATTGTAATTATAGGCTGAATTTTGGTTTTAAAGATGGTGTACTATAAAATACCCTTGTGGTTGTATAAAATGGTCCACTTTTGTGTAGAGACAAAAATCATGAATTTATTATTATATTAAGTATTACAACTTATTTAACGATCAAACTTGTGGAATATCTGTATTTGTTAATTTTGCTTATAACAAATCAATTTATTTATAGTTCGTCTCTCTCTCCAAGCCGATTTAGGCTACTAATTAAATAATTAAGGGCTCGATAGAGTGCCCCCTCATGAGCCTTATGACTGCAATAAGCAATCTTAGGGTCCATTCAGACTAAACAAGCATTCGCTATTCTAAATCCCTACTCTACAAAATTCGATCGTTACACAAAACGTGATTCGTTGATTTCGTCGAGTGGGGGGTAGAACAGCGAATGCTCGTTTGGTCTGAATGCACCTTTATGAGCAAACTTGCTCAAAAATTCACGACATGCGATGACACCGTCCATCCTTAGTTTTACAATATTGCTGCTGGTGGCTTAGTGCTGAACCGGTTAAACAAGAAAATCTTATAAATGATCTCCTGAAAATCGGTTAAACCGGAACAAACCCGAACGAAGATTGGAAAGATTTTTGCGTCAAGTATAGTGAAAATACAAAATTAGGGGTGCACAGAATACGTCGAAAAATACGTCCCAGGACCCGTGTTTCATTGTGTGGTACCATGTTAAGGCACTGTTCCCATTTACGAACAAATAAAAAAATGTCGAATACGTTAACAAAAACTTCCATCCAATCCATGTTACGGTATCCATTTTATACTATCCATGTACGAGTACATCCGTGGCAGCCTTGCAGTCCGCGACATAGCGGACGAGCTTCAAGAATGCCGTCTTCGGTGGTTTGGTCACGTTTGTCGTAGGCCACCTGACTACGTAGGAAACATATATTATTATGCCTTAACCTAGCCCTTGAAGGCCCCCGACCCCGCGGCAGACCAAAGAAGCGATGGCTAGATGTCGTAAAGGCTGACATGAGTGTGAACGGGCTTACAGTAGAAGATGCAGGATCGCACAAAGTGGAGGAAATGTAGCGGGAAAGCGGACCTTCGCAAAGCTGGGATAACGCTAGGTAGAAGAAGAGAATTTAAACACTATTAATTTAATATACATTTGCAATAAATATTATCTACTAAGTATTACTAAGCCTGTTTTCATTGTCTCGCATAAGGTGAGAAAAGTAGAGTACCTATACACCTCAGGAATAAAACTGTTTGGGCGTTTGTCTTGGGCGCCTGAATCCCTCACTGCACTTAGGACTCAGTCTTGATTCTCTCGCGAAAAAACTGGGGGTCCTTCGTTACGTTCTGGATTCAATGTCGCGCTCTTGACATAAAACAGTGCTTTATTCCCTTGGTGTATAATCTACTATTATCAAGCTGTAAAAATATTTGCTTGGGTTAGTAAACACTAAAAATATGTCACTTAAAGATAAGATGGTGCCACAAGGGTCGTAATTTCTGTTAACTCACGGAAACATGGTTCCTCAGTTAATAAGCTAATAATAGCCTCATTCTGATAAACATCCTGTATTTACCTTTTTTTTCAGACACTAGCGATTACGATGAAAATACACCGAACAAGTTTATTGAAAAACTTAATGAAGTTGAAACAAACGAAGGTTTTTTTATTATTTATTTCATATACTCTAATAGACACAAAACGTGACAATAATGTTATTGTGACGTTTTTTTTATACTAACGTATAACGTATTAACATACGTTATGAACATTGTTCTAATCAATTAATTCTGACCGGTTAATAATGCCAATTATTATTTTAAGTACCTACTCAAATGAAGTAAATCTCCAACTACTTATTCAGTATTGCAGTAAGTCGTCATTAAACATATCATCTATCATTTATAAACGTTAAACTACCTACACAAACCATCTAAATTTGTGTTGTTTGGTCTTTTGAACAACTAAATAAATACTTAAAAACACAGCGTAAAACCTAAACGATATTAGAATACTTTGATAACAATCGCTTTTATTAATATTATTATGCTAAATTGGTCACATCGGTGTCCAACGGTCCAGTCCAGCATACTGAATGTGAACATGTATTGTGAACACTGTTCGACTAGCAAGCTTATAATAATTTAGAAGAAGTAGCGAAAGAAAATAATTTAGAATTTTGTACTTATTTTTCCCAACAATTTATGATATTGATAATAATTGAAGATCTGGGGCCTCTTTCTCGAAAGCTTGTAACTTGTAATACAAGCGGAAGTCCTTATCTAATTAATAGTGTCAAAAAGAGACTTCCACTTATATTACCTACAAGTTATAAGCTTTCGAGAAACGGGCCCCAGTAGTAGTGTTTTGTAACAAAAGTAAAATTCACATGAATTGATTTCATTAAATGTATACAGATGAGCCCGAACCAATTAATCCGTTCTTGAATACCACATCGCAAATCAACGAGCAGAATGATTCGCTTTCGATGACCGCACTTGAGCTCAAGAATATACTGTGCGAGGATTTTGAGGAGTATGCCAACAACTGCACTTACCGCGCAAAAGGCATATATAACTCTACTGTGGTCCTGCCTTTGCCTCAAGAAATGAGTAGTTGGTGTTCGTAAGTATCAGTCGATGTCAATGGTATGTTTACTTTGCATCCTTGCTGTAATACGGAGTCATTCCACCTGTCGCTGTCGCTTCAATTCGGACGACGCGGTTTTGGCTTCTTTCAATCGTTTTTTGACAAGTTCTTAAATTCATCCCATTTTTGTGTATCAATTTCGTGGTTGGTCTATGACTGCAACAGTAACATAGATTAACATAATATGTTGACAAATACTGAATCAGAGTTGGGCAAAAAGTAATATGATTACTTGCATAAATTACATTTGTATGTGTACTTTGTAATAAATATCTGATATTTATAAGGTGTATTTTATTATTAAAGTACGATATAAAATGAAAACAAACAATATAAGGACTTAACTACCTATAAATAAAAAATTTGGCCTAAATCGCCGTCAGTGGGCAAGGTGCGGCCAGAAGGCTGGCCGCATTCCCCCGTTGTATGGCTATACTCAAACGCTGTGCAAGGTACTGGCCAGCCCTCTGGTCGCCTGAGGTCTCTATTAGGCGAGCCGCTAGATCTTTAAAAATATTAATTGAAATACATAAATATTACATACAAATTGATTTTGTCGGCAACAAATACAATTTCATTGTACTTGTTGCCGACAAAATCATTAGGCTCCGTTCAGCCATAAAATTGAACAAATGTCATCTCACTCACTTAAAAAAAGACTGTTTACAAATAATAGGATATAAAAATAAAAGAGCCGCATTTTCTTGAACCTTAAGACGATGGCTATCAGGGAAAAATATAATATTCATACCTTCAGAAAACTATACATAGCCAGTTCTTGGAAATGTCACCATATTTTCATTCTGGATGCTGATGTTTTTTTCATCAATAAGTGTTGAATATACGAGGTTGAATAGTATAGCGGCGTTTGTGTCCCTATGAAATGATTTTTCATGAGATTTTTTCTCTGGCTTCAAGGGGCGATTCTCGGAAAATGCACAATTTTATACATATTTTCTTATGCAGATCATTGAAATACCTGGCAACTTGCGAACACGATTGGAACACGGATTGCCGAGATGTCACAGAGAAGAATTTTAACCAGTTAACCATACAAGGACAATTACATGTCTACGATAAAGTGTGTCGTGATCAATGGTTTTCTTCCCGTAAGTGTTTAAAGATAATCTATCAATATCAAGGCTTAAAAATATAAATATTTCTACGAAGCTCTGGTTATTGGCATTATATTTAATGAACAATAGCTGCTTATATTAGGTAAAGCTATAGGTACAATATTTAGTTATGTTTCCGTCTCTCAGCGACCTGTTGCTGTGCCCAACAGGGTACTCTTCTGTAACTTACTTTCTAACACGTGACGGTTGCCGTGTGGTGACGACATTAAGAATACGTCACCACCTCAACTCTTTCCGTGGGAGTCGTAAGAGTCGACTAAGAGATTGAAATGTCACTGATTATTTATTAATCTAAAATTGATGATGGAAAGCAGCATCATCACATCATAGTGGGCACACGTACTGTGATCGCTAATCCGCATGCCCAGCGTGCTATTATGGGCATCTACCTCCTAATGCATAATGCATAATAACGCATAGGCTTGGGAGAGGCCGCTGTCCAGCAGTGGACTTATATCGTCGGTTGTAATATGAATTAATGTTACCACCAAAATGACGAAATTGAGTTAAGTATACCATTCGACTGCAAATTTCCTGCTCTATCGAACGGTGTATATAAAATATTGATATCCAGAAAAAATGTCGATTACGTTAACGAAAACTTAGCCATTTTATTGAGTTTCTACGTTTTTTATTAACGTATGTAAAGGTTTCAAAAAATTATACACAATATTTTAACGTAAGCTCTGAAATGGAATTCGAGATCAAAAATGTAAACAATCTATGACAATGACATGACATTACAAAGTCAATGTTAAAGTGACATTCCAGAGGTACAAAACGTTTTGCATCGAATGTAGTTTTTAACACCTTTGTAAATTAACGTCGCATTTTGAGATTGGTTTTTTATTTTATTTTATTTATTATCTACACTTACAACTATCCTTACAGGTACTAATCCTAAGACAATGTTTTATGTGTAATGTAGATACGCGAAAGTCAAAGTATGTTCGATAGGTACACAAAGTATCACAATCGTAAACATATTTTTGGATAAGACAATAAAAAACATACGTCTGAGTGTCCACGGTTCCTGATTACAAAAATAAACCTAGAAATTTTGCTAGAATGATGTAAATAATCAATGTTTGAAAACGAATGTAATGTTACTTTAATCTTTAGGATAGTCGGGGAACGAATTCCAGTCTTCACCTTAGTTACGATCGAATCCATTTCGATTAAAAATATGAAAATGATTGATTTGTTGGTAAAAATACTAAAATCTTTATTAATGTACTTTGTAATGCTAAATATTAGGAGTTTTTATGAATTCATAAAACAGTCGTTTGGTGCGCCCCCTTGTTTTGATTTTTGAAGTCCATAGTTATAAATGCGAACCCTCTTACATGGTTCTTAGTGTAGTTACCGTATTAAATTACGAATAAACTAGTTATTGTTATAACTGCGAACCGAAGGTTTAAGATTTCTTATGATTGCCAGTAGTATAAATCAAACACCTTACATTTTATTAAAAGTAGCGAAATATATCATTAAAAAATATATATATTTCGCTTAATGTTTTGTATTAAAAATTTGTAAAATATTTAAAAATTCTACGTACCGTCAGTGACGGTAAATACGCATTTTTTATAAGTATTTGAATGATTTTAGATTACCCCCCTCTCGTGATTATTTTTTTGTGGTGGTATCCCATTTGTTTACATTTTTGATCTCCAATTCGATTTCACACCTTAAGTACGAATTTGTAAGTACAGAATATGTCCTTCCTAATGTAAGCACCATATTTTTATAAATGTCAATGCTGTAATCGCCATCTGTATTGTATGGCTCATAAGCAAGTTGATTTCAATTTGTGACTTACACTAAATTAAATAATCCACTTTTGATGATTTTCATTAAATTATTAACGTAACTCCAATTTTTTTTTTAAATATTTAACGTAAGCACCAGCCATTTCCTGAACTACAAATGTGGTCGCAGTTAGTAACTGTCTGACAAATAGACCTGTCAAAAATAAAACAAACAAGATAAACATCATTTCAATAGGATAATTAACTAAAAAGTTACAACATACTTTATAAATGCCAAATTCGTTTTTGGGCCCTCCTGAAAAATCGTTATTTGGTGGTTACATTAATTCATATTACAACTGATGTGACGTAGAAGTATTGAGTATTCAACTTTGTTTCAAGATGTATTTATTTAATTCTGCAGGATACAACAACACACCAAATAACTGCATTGAAGCAATTTCAAAAGAATGGATGTCCTGTTACTTAAACTTGAAACACCAAAGTGATATGCACAAAAATAATACAAACAACTGGGTGCATTACGAGACTCACTTCTATTTGTGCTGGTACGTAAAAGATCTACTACAAGATTTTTCAAAACATAATATGTGATGCAAATTCACGTACCTCAGTGCAAATTAACCTTTTGACCGCCGTGAATTTTTCATCGATCGTGCCCGTGTCGCCACCAATACAAAACTACTTCACGCAGATCAGAGCTTGCATTTAAATGAGACTAATTTTGACATTATAAAAACCAAATAAGACTCAACCTTTACTCATCCGAATCCGGCAAGGATGCCCTGGATTTTGTTAGTCCGAAATATCAGCCTACGGGGATCAGAAGATAAATGAAGACTTAGCTAGCGATGTGCCGGTAAATTGTAAAAAAAATCTAAAGTCTTTGTAGGAAAATTACTGTAAGTAATGTGCGTAACAGTTACCGAGTACCTACGGCTGATTACTAGCCATATCATTTGCTATATTAAGCTTACTCGTATTCTCATTTTCTCTGTCACCATGCAAAGGTTTAAAAACCATTTGAACTATCTATGAAACCATGACAGTGTATAATATGACTCGACGGTTTTCATAAACGTTTCATAAAGTGGCATCTATAGGAGGTATTCTATGGACAATAGCGACACGATTTCAATAAATATGACGACTGAAGAAGGAGCGAGCGCATTGGTCGGGTCGAGAAACTTTAGAATGCATAAAGAGTCCGGTATAGTTTTTTTATGAATTTACTCATCCTTGTGATAATATTATTATATTGTAAAAATATATTATATTGAAGCAACTAAAAATTATCCTCCTAACATTTTCGCATATTATAATTATAACAGAAGATAATATCAACTCTAACTGAATAAGTGAAGTACTTTTATTTTTTTTTGTTCTAAGTTCTTTAATTATGTACCTCCATCTAGGAGCTGCTTGACGATTTTTGATTGAAGAGATAAATTATGTTTACTCTTTAATGTAAAATGACATCAACGCGGTATATAAGTTATATGTATATATTTGAAAATTAGTCACAGGGAATAAATGGAACACTTTTTTAGTTTTTTATATATTACTCGAATAAATGCATGTTTGAATAGAGCTAATTCAAGAAAAAAATACAAAGTTTAGTTGATCTACAGTGGACCCCTAGGTTGTCCTATATATGCTATACAAGCGAGATATTAGTATGGTAATGTGCAGTGATCGGATTAGGTAGTGCCATTTCGCGGGACTTCGGTACGTTATCTTAGTGTGGACATAACTTCTAAGCCCGACATTCAATATGAAAAGTAAAATTTTTGTTCGAAAATTTACAATTTTATAGTTATTTTCTTTACATTCAGTTTGATATTGATAAAAATCTGTCTAATTTTACTTATCGAACATGGTTTTAAGGGTATCTTTCCACAATTGCTAAATTTGTCATATGTGTGCCTTTATTAATGTTTTTCTAGTTGTTAATTTCACACTCGTAGTTAAATGATTGGTTTAATCAATCATTTTTACTTCTTTACCGGACTTTGAGACGATCTCACTGGACTTTGATTTCGTTCTAACTGGACTGAGGTTCTGGTGGTCTAAAGTAGAGCAGTCATAGAGTTTTCTTTAATAATTGTTTTGCTTCTACTACTCTTACTGTGTATTCACAATTACAAAATCCTTTTATTTTTTAATGTTTCTTCAATTTATGACATAACAAGAAAATGTTCTGTAAAAAAATATAAGTCCCAGGATCCCGAGGCTTATCCATGTTAAGAATAATGTTTAAGGTCATTCACCCGAAATGGCACTACCTAATCCGATCACTGGTAATGTGTGTACAAATGTTTAGGCCGCCTTTCCACTGCCACCTGAACCATGCTACCTTCTACCGGGCTATGCCAGATACATAATTATGTACATATGTCATATATAATGGATGAGACTGACGCCCACCAATCAAATCTACGCAGCGTAAAGAATGCGGTAGCAATGTGCTACGCTCCGAGAATATGTGGTCAAATGCAACTACATAATCGCAGCTCCGGTGGAAAGATTTCTAACTGTAGATCAAGTTTAGTCTCCATTATAGCCATAAGAATCACATATTAGGTTGAGACAGTTTAAACGTGTTAAGCCGCTTATTTGTTCTAAAAACCGGATTTGTTGCAGCGCTCGTACCCGTTTCCGCCGGTGCACTTTAGAGCTCCTGTTGAATTTTCCGTACAACTGTACCACGGAACAGTCTATTTTGTTGCAAAAATTTTCATCTTTTATTTCGGAGGGTGAAGTTTTTCAGGTAAGCTTTGAAATTATTTTGTGAACATTTGTCAGGTACACCTAAAACGTGAGTGAACTGTATACTGTATCCACCAAAATCCTTACGTCTTACCTTTCTACCAACGCTTCAGAAGGAAGTGTATATTTAAACTTGACGTTATTTTCAACATTGTTTATTTCACTTGTAGTTTAATATTCATGATATTCCGAAGCACTGATGCGTGCACGCACTCAACCCTCAAGATGCTTGTTAGCCTACTCCTTTGAATATCCTAGTTTATTAGGGTGACTTAAAGTCCTTCTGAGCAGCTTTATATTTCATCCCGGCATTATGAATACAGAGTTCTTTTAAAAGTAATGAATGTCTTGCAAAAAATATTAATTATACTCGTATACTTTTGTGACACAAACTTCAACATTCTATTTTTATGTTGTGCAATTAAGTTAAGATCGTAAGTCTGGATGATAAATTTTAACTAAGCATACAATTTTTGCTATGCGCTGTAAAGTGAGTCACTAAAAATATCAAGTTTGTAAAAGCGATAATATAAAAAATTGTCTATTGTGATATTGAATTATACAAGCTTAAAACTGCATATACACCGTGTTTTTATTGATATCCGTTAAATTAAAGGGAAGCTTATTTAGGTCAAAAATAATCAATTTCTCTAAGAAACTAGTATCTTAACTCTTACTGTTATTGAGTTATTAAAAAAAAAGTTTAATGACTGAACAAGTGTATTGCAACCTTTATTACATCCTAATGAACACAGATAAAATATAGGGAAGATTCCGTGTATTAAGCCATACATGAACAAACTATTGTCATCCTTCACCCCATCTCAAGACGTATTCCATAAGGAAAAAGAGACAAATAAAGTAGCTCTACTTGGTCGTGAACTCCATCAACGACTCCATTTTCTTGAACAATGCTACCAACCTGACTAGATAAAATGTCATTACTATTAGTGATGTCCAGTCTTCAATCGTATACTTTTATCGTCAATAATAATATTTTAACCAAATTAGGTAGCGAATACAGTAGGAATAAACCTTATTTCCTACTCAAAATCACGATCTTCTTCGATCGTGATTTCAAAATCTACATTTTAGGATAAAAATAAAATCACAAAGTTAACGAAATATTTTCTTTAATTAAAATGTCATAATGAGGGTTTCCTAAAACGTATGCCACTAGTTGGCGCCACTTAGCCGTAAGGTCCCGCTAAGAAACACAATTATCTAGCCCCAAAGAAAGACTAAGTAAATGTTTTTTTTTTTTTTTTAAATAAAGTTTAAATTTTTTTATGTATTTTTTTTAACTCATACAAAATATTTAAACCAGAAACTATAAACATAGAATTTAGACAAGTTTCTGGACCTGCTCCTGCCCTGGTGATTTCAGAAAACTCTCATTATAACATGTTTTATGGACTTATCATTCCTTAAAGCATACCTAACAATTTTGGTATGATGGCATCTTTATAATTAAATTAATCAGTCTACACAAGTATCACATGAGGGTCATTATTAAACTAAATTTAATTTACTTGCTGGTTGACATGACATTGGATGATTACCAAATATGGTGGGTAGTACGTCAGAATGTAATCACTTATTCGCGTACCCTTGCCTGAAACAACAGCTTAAAATTGTGCGGAGCATATTTTTGAATACTCTTTAGGGTACCAGTCGTCTGCCTTTTTGATATTTTTGACCCATAATAGCCTTTGTTCAGTGTCCAGTGGAAACCTGTTGGACATTAAAAACATCGATTCATTTTTGAGTTGACTATCAATACATTTATCGATATCACGATCGGTCTCTTAAGTACCACACTATGCGATACAAATGTTTGAATCCCACTATTTATAATTACATTACGAATGTAAATACAAATGGTTTAATCACAAAACTACACATATGTATCCGACAACAAATATTGAATAAGATTTTCAGTTACTTTTACCTTAATAAGGTTCGAAATCTTAAAATTCAAGTCAAAACTAAATTGCCGGTGAAACGTAATGTCTTTATTTTGTTCATTCAGGTAACCCTGGCGGTTTTTACACCCTGGAACCACACAAGTCATCACTTTTATCACATTCCGTGCACTTATCGACCAGAAATATACATGAAAAGCTTTATTTTAATCACTTTTACTATTTGCGGTTTAGGTGCACTAGTATACACAAACAAAGATCGTTGACAGGCATTGCCGGCGTCACCCACAGATAAAATAGACTCGGTCTATCAATTTTATATGTCTATGCTAATGAAACTTATTTTGACGTGTGCCGTCAGTCACCTGAGATCTTATTCTTAAGGTTCTCTCAAACTTGCCATCTCAATTATTTTGTATAAAAACAAAAAAATATATACGAAATGAAGAAAAGCCGACATACCAGGCAACTTCTATTAATGTCCCAAGTATCCTGTCCAATTTCATCATCTCAGCCATAAGACGTCCACTTCTGAACATAGGCCTCCCCTCTGGACCTCCACATATACCGGTTAGATGCGACCTGCATCCAGCGTGTCCCGGCGACCTTCATAAGGTCGTCTGTCCATCTTGTGGGTGGACGTCCTACGCTTCGTTTGCCTAGCCGTGGTCTCCACTCGAGCACTTTTCGACCCCATCGACCATCTGCTCTGCGTTCAATGTGGCCTGCCCATTGCCACTTCAGCTTGCTAATCCGGAGGGCTATGTCAATAACTTTAGTTCGCCTACGGATCTCCTCATTTCTGACTCGATCACGCAGAGAAACTCCGAACATAGCTCTCTCCATAGCTCGTTGAGCGACTCTGAGTTTAGACATGAGGCCGATGGTGAAGGACCACGTTTCGGCGCCGTAAGTCATTGTCATCATTCACACACATGGATTGTAGACTTCCATTGTAAGGCACTGAGGTATGTTGGACGAAAAGATATCGCGTAGTAAAGTTTCTCGAACGCTGCCCAACCACACTGGATTCGGCGGTTGACCTCCTTCTCGAAGTTGGACCTACCTAATTGAACTACTTGTCCTAGGTAAATGTACGAGTCAACAACTTCGAGTACCAAGTTTTCAATAGTAACCGGGGTGGGCACAACAATGCATTTGACATAACTTTCGTCTTGTCCATGTTCATTCTCAAGCCCACCCGTTGAGAAACAAGTCCAATTTAACGGAAATCAATAAAAACATGGTGTATAATTAATATAATTATATATACCAGACATCAAAGAAAAGAGTAAATTCAAATAAACATTATATTTGAATTTACTCTTTTCTCGTATTAACAGCAGACCACCGCGATATAAAAAAACTTACATAATTGCAAACCGTACTATTTGAAGTGAAATGACACTTTCGTAAAGCAGTCGTTTTTTTGTACGTAGTTATTCTGTAGCAAGATGGACCACTTATTATATTAAAACAGTTGCTGTCAGTACAACTACTACAAATGCAATTTCGAGCGATCTTCAATTTACAGTACACTATCTTGTCCCATAAAAAACATTGCATTATTTACCTTTATTTTTCAGGACTGCAACTTTAACATGATGTATCCAAGTTGCCCAGGTGGTGACCCTCGGCCGCCGACTGCTCTCGTCTCCAAGCTTATGGTTGGACAAGTGAGATATCTCAAAAAACGGAACAGTGCGCCTCAATCAAGAACAGTGCGGTCCTTTCCACTGATGATATTTTTATTATTACATCTTTAAACTATCAAAAGGGTTGCTGTGTTTAATTTTCGACTTCTTTTATAAAAGTAAGGCTGCGACCATAAATAACATGGACGTCTAACGCCAGCTCAAAAATGCCCCCAAAAACAATTGTTCAATTGTGCCAAGATGGGCAGGGCGCTTTTCTTAACACCGCGCATATGTCGACGCAACATCTTTGACTACATCAACATCAACTATTTTTAAATGGCGGTTTAAGTTTTTATAGGTTGACATTGAAATTCATTACCGTGACGCATTGAAGAGGGGGTGACACTTGTCAACTAAAATTCAGGACCGTTTTTGAAAGGCAATTTTTAGCCGGTGGTAGGGTATTTTTACTAGTACCCGCCTGGTTGGCTACCACCGTACATTCGGTGTAAACGCCCGTGAAATGACTTACCTTCGTGTTTGCCGTGTTTCGGGGTCAGCCGGTGTATTTACCAGGGCTAAGGGGAATTATCAATCACGTTTAACGGGGGTCTGGGATGGATGTGTCTCCATTGTCAGGAGGATTGTGTTGACCCGTCGGCCAGGGAGACCCGTTGAAACGGTTGTTCCGCTGGCCGCCCGCGGCATAGTACAGGGGCCCAATCGGGGTTAACCGCCCAGAGAGGCTGCCGTTTCATGCCGCGCATAATCGCAGTGTAGATCGTCGTGCCGGTTGGGGACCGGAAGGTGGGGACCCGGCGACTACTTCTGGGGGGGTTCGGGGGCCCTTCCGTCCGACGGGTCAATGTCACTCCTTTTTTTTCGACAAGTCTAAGGTGAAATTGTCCAGCTCCACTTTTTGCCCCTTTTACCGTGACTGATTTTTCCCTGATTCACGCTTCCTCCTTCTTCCTTCCTTTTTTATATAAATATGCCAGTGCAAATGAAAATAAATGGTCCTACGGCGGTGCACTCCCCCACCACCCTATTCCAGGTTGAGTTCGCCAATATCCGCGGACTCCATTCGAATCTGAACGCCGTCCATCAACACCTCGAGACGGCCAAACCCGCCATGCTCTTCTTGACGGAGACACAGATTAGACGTCCAGTGGATACGTCCTACCTTCAGTACCCCGGTTACGTGCTTGAGGATAACTTCCTCGCGAAATCCGGGGTCTGTCTGTTTGTCCGTTCTGATGTGTGTTGTCGACGTTTGCATTGCTTAGAGGATCCCTCTCTTCCCATTCTTCTGGTTCTTGTAAGCCTTGGCCTCCAATGCCGTATTTACATGTGCCTATACAGACCCCATTCAGGAGACGCTGAGACAACTCGACTGTTTGACCACCTGAGTTGGGCAGCAGATGAGGCGCAAGCGCGATTTCCTGCTGCTGAATTAGTATGTTTGGGGGACTTTAATGCCCACCACGACTCCTGGTTGGGTTCCCCCTCCATTAATCATGCTGGCAGAATCGCGCACGCGTTTGCTCTAACCCATCATCTTGTTCAGTTAGTGGATCAGCCCACTAGGATACCCGACATAGCTGAACAAACGCCCTCTCTGCTGGACCTTTTGCTGACCTCCCATCCAACTGGGTACCAGGTTGTGGTCAACGCACCCTTAGGCAAGTCTGACCACTGCCTGGTATCCAGTACAGTACCCAGCGCAGCCATACCTCAATCGCCGGCGGTAAAGCGCAGAGTATGGCACTACTCGTCAGCAGATTGGGACGGCATGCGTGACTATTTCGCGTCCGTTCCTTGGGTGCAACGCTGCTTTAGCGAGAAGGATCCCTCGGCGAGTGCTGCGTCTATTGCTGGCGAGATCGGTCTAGGTATGGAATACTACATTCCTTATTCCGATGTCGTCATTAAGAGCCGTAGACGACCCTGGTTCAATAGCGAGTGCGCTGAAGCCGTTGACAACAAACAGGCGGCGTATCGAGGTTGGATCAGGGGCCGCGCCTGTAATGATCCCAACATTGTTTCGCTGAAAGCAGCTTACAATGCTGCCACCAAGGTCTGCAAGAGGGCGTATATTAGAGCAGACGCCCAGCGCGTTGCAAACGTAGGTTCGGAGCTAGTCTCGCACCCAACTGGTTCGCGAAGTTTCTGGCGTCTGGCCAAAACTGTGCAGTCAAATTTCTGCCAACCATCGCTGCCACCGCTGAGATTACCAGATGGTTCATTGGCTCATCAGGCGCAAGAGAAAGCCGATCTCATGGCTAGCCTCTTTGCTGCGAACTCTCGTCTTGATGACCTGCCTGTGGTGCCGTGATGCCCGAAGTTCATTTTAGGCATCGCGATGTACGCCGGACTTTGCAGTCACTTGATATCCGAAAAGCCAGTGGTCCTGACGGTATCCCAGCGATTGTACTCAAGAAATGTGCAGCAGAGTTGTCTCCGGTATTGACGCGCCTCTTTAGTCTTTCGTACTCGTCTGGTAGCATTCCGGAAGCTTGGAGAGAGGCTAATGTGCAGCCGGTCCCCAAAAAGGGTGACCGTTCAGACCCATCTAACTACCGCCCCATTGCCGTAACCTCAGTGTTGTGCAAAGTGATGGAGCGGATCATGAACGACCAGTTGATCCGTTACCTAGAGGATCACTCTCTTTTGTATGATCGACAGTATGGCTTTAGGCCGAAAAGATCAACGGGTGATCTTCTAGCGTATGTCACGCACCTCTGGGGGGAGGCAATCGACAAACACGGCGAGGCCCTGGCGATCAGTCTTGACATCGCCAAGGCTTTTGATCGGGTTTGGCACAAAGCTCTTCTCTCCAAGCTCCCTGCGTATGGCCTGCCTGCCCAGCTATGCAAATGGATTGCTGACTTCCTGCATGAGCGCAGAATCCGTGTCCTGGTTGACGGATGTGATTCGCGGTTCATGACAGTGAATGCTGGCGTCCCTCAGGGCTCCGTCTTATCGCCTACCCTCTTTCTTCTGCATATCAATGACTTACTTCCTTTAGGAAACATTCATTGTTATGCAGATGACAGTACGGTCCATGGGCGTTATCTCGGCCTGGGGCAAGCAGGGCAGAAGTTGGCGACAAACGTGTGGATCTTGTCGTTGAGCTCGATCGAGTTCTGGAACTTATTTGCAAATGGGGTTCCGTTAACCTGGTCGAGTTCAACGCCAAAAAGACTCAAGTGTGCGCTTTCTCCACCAAAACGTCTTCCTTCCACCCAGTTCCAACTCTTCAGAACACTCCTCTTGGTTTACGAGATAGCCTGAATATGCTTGGCATGGATATACGCTGCAATCTAAATCAAAATAAATACATCGAGTCATTAATTACCACGGCATCAAAAAAGCTGGGCATCCTGAATAGGGTGCGTCGGTTCTTTGCGCCCGACCAGCTTTGTCTTCTTTATAAGACACAAGTTCGGTCTTGCGTGGAGTACTGCTCTCATCTTTGGGATGGGTCCGCCCAATACCTACTCGATGCTCTCGATAGGATGCAGCGGCGGGCAGTTCGTATTATAGGCGACTCTAAGGTTACCAGGCACCTTGAACCCCTTCAACTACGTAGGGACATTGGTTCTCTGAGTGTTTTTTATCGCCTGTACCATGGTGAGTGTTCTGAAGAGTTATTTTCCCTCATCCCGCCCTCCCCTTTCCGTTATAAAACCACACGTGCCGGTTTGCGGTGTCACTCCTTCACCGTGGAAAATATTCCCACACGTACTAAGAAATTCGGCAATTCCTTCATATGCCGGACTATTAAAAAGTGGAATTCTTTACCGGCACATGTGTTTCCGCATACCTATAAGTTGGGACCCTTTAAACGAAGCGTGAAGAAGCATCTAGCGGGCCAGCAAGGCGGTGGCAACTAACAGGTTACTGTTTGTCTCCTGTTCGTTGCCGCCGCGATTTGGGCTCTACTTTTCACTTACGATCAGGTGGAGTGGAGCCACTTTGTTGTGCCAACATAAAAAAAAAAAAAAAAAAAAAATTAATATGTCGTGCGGCTTCCATGTTTTATTTGTTCGTAGAAGTAAGGTATTCTACAGAATAAAATAGTTACTATTATAAATTTTAAGTGTTGCATACAGCTTGAATAGTGTAAAAATCCGCAGGAAGCAATGCTCAACTCCGCGTTGAGATTAGAGTTATCGGTCCACTCACTGGATGTTGTTGTATTACCTGAAGTGGCATCGGGCGCTAGAAGTAAAGGGCGTGTTATTCCTTCCCCTGTAGCTTTACCATGAACTGCCGCCGCGTTATTTATGCGGACTTACTTTTTATCCGGCTTGCTTGTAATAAATCGCGCGTACAAGATGGATAGATAGATCATGCTAAGCGCACTGTTCATCTTCCCCTGCGCTAAAGTGATTTGCATCAGATTCACACGTAATTTTGTAGTTTTTAAACTGATCTTTAAAATTACAAAAAACATTTTATTCTAATGTAATAAAATACTATTGCCGAGGTTGACCATTAACTACAATGTAAATTATGTTTTGGTCTTAGCATCCAGACGAAGTGAACATATTTTGGGAGTCCAAAATGCAAACTTGTACTCGTTCTACATGAATCTCGTAACCTTTCAAAACTCAGGAACTAATTTCTGTTTTGTGTTAACTCATATTCACAACATTTTGTGACAATAAAACGTGTGATTGAAAATTATTATTTTCAACTCTTATCAAAAGTGGACGCTTACCTTTCACAACGCGATAAGACAATAGCAGATTTTAAATATGGTTCAAGTTTCCAAGTTTCGAATTGCAATCGCTCATTTTAATTAAACATTATCATGCATAAAATTGTGCCATATTAATATAGTTAGTATAATTTATATTTTTAGCACAGAAATTGTTAACATTTTATGGTATTTTTTTGGGTAGAAAAGAAACAAAACAAAACTTTTTACAACTTGTATTAAAATTATGGAGGTGACAAGAGGTACATGTGTTAGATGCAAATGCGTATACCAAGTTTATAAAGCGATTCGATAAAAAAGTGCGCATAGTTGTTGTAATCAGCCCTACATAAATATTTACTTCACAATATTTACAAGAAAATTAGGAATAAGTTCAGATCGTTCCGATTTTTGTTTCTATTTATGAACTGTGAAATTTTTCCATGGCTAAACCCGCATTCAAGGTTTATCTGGTTGACTGATTGTACGTAGACCGGATAGAGACTTACTTAAAAGTGCTAAATTATCCAAACGCTTCAGTGATAAGCCGCAGATAATGTTATCGATTATTAGGTTACTGATGAAACATATTAGGCAATAAATCCGTAAACATTGATTCAGTGAACATAAGTCGTGCTTCATCATCACACTTGTTTCTTCAAATATGTTAAAATTTTGCGTATTGTTTTATTTTTTATGTATAATCCATAAATTTGAGAGTGCTAGAATTCTTGGTGTTTTTCCAGCACCATCTCAAAGTCATGCCGCTGTATTTCGCGTGTTGACTAAAGAATTATCAAAAAGAGGACACGAATTGGTGGTAATCACACCCGACCCAGCGTTTAAGGGAAAAACAGCCCCCACTAACTTTACTGAAATTGATGTACACGATGTGTCATACAAGGTTTGGAATGATATGGTTGAGGCAGCAACGGGAGCGTCTTTATATATCGACGGTCCCTACGTAAGTTGTCGTAACTTCAAATTTGGGATTTTATTTTTATTTCATAAAACATCATATCTTTTAGCAATGTTTCCGTTCCACGAAGAAAAAAATTAAAGAACCTATTACAAATCGGTTTTTGACACCCAAAAACTATCGTAACTTAAAAAAGCACCGTCGTATACTGTAGTAAGTGTACTTACGACAGTTAATACGGGGCGGCCACTCACGCTCGCGCAGCGTAAGTGCCAGTTACGATCCTATACGCGGTGGAGCAGAGGTTTTTCGTGAGTGGTCATTTTGTATCAAAAACTAACAACTAGATGAGACAAAATGGATAAACGATACATTTTATTCGATAAAAGTAAGACACTGCATCGGGAACAAACTCAAACTAACTGTAAGGCCAAAATTAATTTTCGAATCGGCCGTTGGAGTTGAAACAAAAGGTGGTCCGAGATGAAATAAAAGCCGCTTCAGAAATAAAAATGATTTAAAACCACTAAGCAAAGTTGGCAATCTGTTCGATTGTACTCAGAAATCATGTGCGAATTTATTAGTATGGATTTTGAAAAAAAAATAAAAATAACGGTGAATACTGTAGTATGTTATCACTTACCATAACTTACTTCGGAGTTTAAGATCGGTGTTTTGTCTTAAGTTTAACATACTACTATTTACGTTGGATTTTATTTATTTTTTTGTGTTGTATGTGTACTTGAGACATTTTTCGTCGGAAAATGTTTTTAAATTTCTTTTGTAAGTGATATTTAAGACAGTATGCGCCGGATCAAATACAGAGTTACTACAATTTACAATTATAATGTTGGTGTATTTCAATAATTTCTGCTCATTATATAGGTTTGCCGCTTTAAGCAAAAGGTTGAACCAAACGATAAAGTAATGTAGAAGTCATTGTAGGGTCATTTGCAGAAAAAGTGTACCTTTTAATGTCACGAAAATAAATATTTAAATTGAGATTTCTCAGTTTAGTTACTCCCATACTAAAGGTATGATAAATTCTGTAACAAATTTGAGATTTTTTTATCAGTATCGTTACATTTCGTTTCATACAGTTAGTATGGGAGTAACTATCTGGGAGTAATCTCAATTTACATACTTATTTTCGTGACATTAGGGACAATTTTTTTTTGTTTTATAACTGAAAAGTACGCACGATGCCGAGTAAAATGATGTATTACAGTCCATGATCGCAAAAAAAAACTTAAAAGGTACACTTTTTCTGCAAATGACCCTGTAATAAAACTGCATTTTTTGTTATGGTGACAAAACATCATTTACATTATTAAATCCTGCAGCAGTTGGTGGGTTAATTGAAGAGTATTTAGTCATCAGTCATCAGTGAAATCATCGTCTGCAGATCGCCGATTTGACTGCTGACTAAATGAAACCACCGCTGAAACTAATCATGAAAGCGATG
>JALPQI010016533.1:0-22162 GCA_025490895.1 Thaumatotibia leucotreta
GTAAGACTAGACTCTAATCACACCTAGGTGCTTATACAAGTTGCCAATCGCTAACGTTTAATCGTCAATCGTAAACGAAATGCAGCTAACTGTCTTTGTCGCACTAATATGAAAGAGTGACAGAGAGGGAAAACTACGATACGCTACTAAGCGTTAGCGATTGGCAACTTGGCTAAGCATCCTAGTCTTCACAGATTTGGTTGTCGCCCTGGAATATAATACCAACTTCTTTTATATATGAAGGGTACACCGAAAGAACACGTCTAGTAAATTTAGTTATATTTACAGCCATCGCAGTTTGAAAATATACCATGTTCACATAAACATTAGTTTGCTGACTGTCATTAACGCAGAGCCGAAACTACCTGAAGCTAGACTAGCTAGATATTTTTTTGTAGACGATTACCTACTTAAAATTATAATGTGTACACGAGATAAGAAACGATTCTGAAAAAATCCACCCCTATGGGAGTTAAACGGGGGTTGAAAGTTTGTACGGAAATGGAGTAATTTTAAATCTTGCAACTTCAAATTCTGTTCTAGTTCTAGCGGTACCTATGTTACGTTAATATACGTACTTCTTCTTATAATATCAATGTTTATAATTAATCAATCGCACGGCTCCTTTATTTTGGCATACTTAATGAACCTTTCACTGTGCGTGTCCGACACGTATTAGGCCGCCACATGCACGCACGGTTTTTCAGCATTCGCATAATAAATGTTAAACTTGCCTATAACGTTTTCATGTATTACTTAGAACGATGAAATGAAATGTAACTACATAAATGGTCAATGGGTGATTCCTGTAACGAGATTAAGGGTGCGGCGGAGTGGAGCTGTGCAAAATTGACCAATTACATTCTTCAAATTCAAAATTCGAAACACTGTGATGCGGTCTCATTGGCCGAGCTCCCACAGCTCTGCTCCGCTCCGCGTCAGTGGAGCCGCACCCTAAAGCGGGGTCTAATTTAGGGTTTTGAGGTTTAAGGTCAAAGGCCAGGTCCAAAGCGGATTTGAATGTTTTTCCAGGAATTTTCGGTGATAACCTGTTCGTTCTTTTACTTAAGTTACCTTATCTTTATTTGAGCTTTCTCTAGTACGAATATTGTTACGCACAATGCACAACGTTAAGCGGACGACAACAACGACGGTTTTTGATACTTTTTCTACCACTAGGATAACCTAGCTTCTATTGAAATGAAAAGCAACATAAGCTGTTTGGTAGCACTGTCCTCAGTGTTGTGTGGAAGGTGTTAACAATCGCCCAGAGTAGGTGACCAATCGTGACTCTTATTCCAATGGACATAAAGTTCAGGATTGGTCAGTGAACTGTGTTGGCGAATGGTACGTGTGAACGAGCACGTGCGAGCCTCGGACCTGTCCGCTCTGCTACCTAAAAGGGGCTTTGAAATCCACACATAAACATCATCATCATTTTATCGGTAAGACATCCACTGCTGAATATAGGCATCCCCTTTAGCTCTCCACGTACCAAGACCGGTTGGAAGCGCCCTGCTTCCAGTGTCTCCCGGCCATATTCATAAGATCGTCTGTCCATTTTGTGGGTGGACGTTCTACTTCCGTCGTCCTTACCGGTATAAATAGCGGGGACCAGTAACCAATACAAGAAAACATTAACGCACTGAAAAACTTACCGGCTAATTTATAGCTACATATCTTCAATTAAATGAAAGGCCAACCGGCTGCCCGTATTTCTAGTGAGGACCGGTTGAGCCACTTCTATGACTCAACAATTAAAAAAAAACTGTGGTCTCCTTTTAACTCTAGCACTTTTGGACCCCATCGGCCATTGGCTTTGCGCGCAACGTGGCTTTTCCACTGCCACTTCAACTTGCTAATCCGTAGTAATCTAACCCCCTTATTCATAAACGTTTGTTAACTTAACAAGCCGCTAATAATTGTTTGTCCCTTTTGCTCTTATGAAGTATGGACACATTGTTAAGACCGAAAGGTACAAACAATTTATTAGCGGCCTGTTAAGTTAACAAACGTTTAGGACTATGGGGGTAAAAATATATATTTACGGTCCGTAATAAACGCTAATGAAGTAAAATACCCCAAAAATCGTATCTCCACCTAATCAAAAGATGGATGCGTATAAAATAAAAACTCCACGTATAACGAAACGACATGTAAAAAACCGCAGCGTAAAAAGGACTTCACGAATTTAATTTAACAAATGAGCCATCCTGCTCTGCTACGCTAGTCGCCTTAAAAAGGTTAGTTAAAAGTTTGTTAGATAAAAATCTATGGTTGGTAGATCCGAGATCTTTTGGGTTCCGCTTTGCAAATTAGTACTTGTAACTGTTCTTTTTACTAGCTTAACCTACAATATTTGTTTGTTAGTTTGTTAAAAATAAGAAATAAGTACCTAAGTGATTTATAAATAACGAACGAACACAAAGGGAATAGGTATTGAAGATTAAAAAAAACAAGTTAAGCTATTTGTAATGTCGACTGTAAGTATATATTTTTTTATTAGAAAGGGTTTCTTGTTTGAAGATGTCAACCTTATTAAAGTTATTAAAGCAAGTCCCAATTAATATATTTTTCCCCTCACTAGCTCGTAAAGCGCTCGTTTATCGTTTAATACGAGCGGGTAAAAACGCTTTTTACACACTTGTGAATAAAGTAATTTGACATTGCTCTAATTCCTATAGCCCCCTACTGCCTAGTATAAGTGGATCTGTATGACCGTAGTAAACATGTGCAATCGGAGCTCACATGTTAAGGTCTCTGCCCACTAGACCGTAGCATACCATGACCGTGGCATGAACGTATCAGACACGGAATGTGAGACGACACGGCCTACTATGCCCACTATAACGTGTGTACATCGTTTCATGTCCGTGCTAAGCCCGTTTAGTGACCGTGGCATCCGCGTCGCAACCACGTATCATCCGCGTCGCAACTACGTATCATCCCCGTAGTATGAGCGATTCATAACCGTCGTTATCGTTCCATTGTCACAGTTTTATCAGTTGCAAATTGTTTTCGCGCCCTTTAGACTACTATCGCTGTGCTAGTATTTTCCTAGGAGTTTATTTCTACACCTATTTTTCTGAGCAGACATCGTAAACTGCGATCGAAATCCATTAAAGTACCTACTAGAGTTGTTACTGAGTCAATTGAGTAGGCTTAGCAACAAGCACTTTCGAATCGTCAGTTATGCTACTTATACATTTATATGGCGGAATGTGTTTATTTATCATTAATATTATTATAGTATTACTTACCATTGTCTAGGTAACCTAGACACTGATAAGTGTAATCTATGATATTAAACTAAAACTTCTTGGAATTGGTAAATATATTGTCTATATTATGAGAGTACATATGTTCTTGTCATGATTGTCAATGTGACTCCGTCAAGTACTGGTTTTGTTTCATTATTTTTACATCTTCTAATAGTTTTGGAACAATAATTAATTTTAAATAACAATGAAGCAGCTGCTAAAGAGCAAAGAGGTTTTTCGAAAAAAAAGATATCGATTTTGTGTACATATTGTAATAAAAATCTAAAACCAATAAAATTTATTTTGGAAAGCCACATCAAAAGCATGGTTACCATGTAAAAAAAGAAACAAAATGTGCAATCTATCTGGATAAATTCCTAAAGTTATATGACTGTTTCAAAATTGATATTTCCTTTAAATATTTTGTTTGTAAGAAACGAAGTAATATTTTTCGATCTCGATGAAAATCTTCGGTTTGCGGGTTTACAATCAATTAAGTTTTTTTTCAGAAAATAGCGATGCTGATTATATTGTTTCTGTTGTCTCACCATAAGAAAATTATTACTCACTATCAAAAGTGAAAAATTTGGAGAGTTTTGGATAAAAATTGTAAATACAATACAAACATGTAAATAGAACCCGTATGGTCACCGTTTCGCCGCCTGCGCACACCGTACCGGCAACGTTGCGTGCCATGCACGTAGCGTGTCGGGGCCGGCAAAATATTCTCGCCGACAATTCTTGTCGGTCCGTGCATGGCACGCGACGGTGTTGGCCGGCGACGGAACGTCCTAGTGGGCATAGTCTCATACTTTTCCATACAAAGAATATTTTTTTGTCTGATACGTTCATGCTACGGTCATGGTATGCTACGGTCTAGTGGGCAGAGACCTTTAAATTGGTCGTTCTCATGGGTGACTTTGTAAGCCATTGGCTATATTTAAGTTCCAGAAGTAACTCTATTTTACGATACGTTTCGACATTGAGTTTTAAATGGTTTCTTTAAGTTAATTTACATTTGGATGAGATTTGTAATCATATTTCCTCGCGATAGTGAGGGGAAAAAAGTTGTATTACACTTGGCGGCAAAGTTTGTTCAACTCTCGTGCCTCGAGACCTTCGCAATGATCAAGATTCCAGTTATTGAACCACTCGCTACGCTCGTGGCTCAATTTTGGAATCTTTCGCTAGCTCAGGTCTCAATATTGGCACGACAGTTAAACAACAACTTTGCCCCCTTGTATAATAAATAACTATTTATCATACTTGCTTTCTAAGCGCTACATTGCTTGCAACTTGCATGCATCGCGGGAAAAATATATTTTTCCTAACTAATGCTATAAAACGAACTTTCCGCTCGCTTCGCGTGCGGTAATTTCTCTTTTTGACGCATTTGTAATGAAAAAAATCGTCCATACACGTGCAAAAACTTTTTTTAACTCGGGTGATTGTAGCTCTCGTTTCATTCGGGCTCCGACTTTCACTCTCGCCGAAAAAAAGTTTTCCCGCACTAGTTAGGAAATGTACTATTGTCTTATAACTTTTTTTTTGTCCGTAATACCGTACTTACCTCCCTAGATGCACAGTAGCACAGTGTACTAATAAGAATTATCTACGCTTAATACCGGTAGATTAATAATGAGATCGTTGCTTGTAATAAATTATAAAACAGCGTGTCTTCATTTGAAGGTAAGATTTATTTGACATTGGGCGAAAAATTGATAAGTAAATAGGTACTTTATTTTATGAAGAAGACTTGCGAAAATGTCCAGGAAAAGCTGGTTTATGCCGCATTTATATCCAGTAAAAACTTCGAAATGGCCGTCGCCTACTACGGATACTATAAGTAGATTTCGTCCAATATTTTGTTCCCCAACTTTCTTTGATAGTCATAGTAAATAGAATTATACTGAAATAAAATATACAACATTCAAATACTCAATTAATAAACGAAAAGAAAAACAAGTGGCGTCATGCCACGCAATATGTTAAGTTAAACTATACGTACCTAGTTCCGCGTCGGGTTACATCCTAAATGCTCTAACATTACCAATTATTTTAGTATGTTATATCTATGTTTATTTATTAATTAAATAAGTAAAATTAGTCTTCATCTATCTACCTTTAAGGCTAGGTCAGACATACAGAAACATAACTGAGTTCACGTTTTTTGTCACTCATTGCCATTGTTACGTTCTCCTGGCTCACCCTTAAAAACAAATTTTAATAGCATAAAATTTAACAAAACTTTGAATATTTTGACAATTACATGGCCCTTTCATGGTGGGTGTTATACCCCGAGCTCAAACAGTTTATATTTTATACATGTCAACTCGCGGCATTGCGCTTGCCTCTCCAGTGTTTTGTTTCCTTCCCGGTTTATTGAACGGAATAATATAAATAATAAACCTGATCAATTGATTCATAGTTTTTATTTAACTCTAATATTATGTCAGTGGGTCACCCACTAATCATGACAGTAAAGCGCATACTTTCTTCTAGCAAACTATGCCTCTTTTGTCGCTTGGGTGACGGGACAGAATAACTATAAAAAAACATAATTGACAGACGCATAAGAAGTTGGTTGCTGATTTGACAGTCTTATAAATGCGTTCACACGTCGGTCCACTATCCGTAACACTACATTAGAAAAGCTGGCGTTGAAACACAATTGTTGGTCAAAGCACTAATTGAGCTTGCTTCGCGCGTCGAATTTAATTAGTGATCTGCGTATTCCCGCTCTAGCTCGCCTACAGGGATGTTCGACCCTATCCTGTATTAAACCTGGCTTTCAGTAATATTCCCGACTCCCCCGTGACAGCCCGAGCTAAGTGAGCTAAGTAGCCGAGCCAGACTGTTTCCGCTGCGCTGTGGCAGCTGTATTACCGCCTTTATGACTGTCTAGACACAACATGTGATGCAGCTTTCATTCTATTATCGTACATCAAAGAGAATGCTGGAAAAAGGATGACAAAAACTGAAACGCGTTTAATACTTGTACAATTTCAACACTTAATTTATTGACGTATACAATAATGTATATTGTAGTAAAAAAAATAACAAATGATCTACGCCTAAATTAAATGACTTTGGTTTAGTGTCCCTTCTTGAAGCCCCAGTGCTTGTGGTCCTCGTGACCGCCCTTCTTGCCATGATCATGATGATGATGATGGTGCTCGTGATGGCCGCCCTCATCGTGGTGTCCCTTGTGTTCGTGGTGGTGTCCTCCCTTCTCATGGTGACCCTTCTTGCCGTGGTGGTGCTCGTGGTGACCGCCGTGCTTGTGTCCCTTGTGGAAGTGACCGCCCTTCTTGTGGCCGTGCTCCTCGTGATGGCCTCCATGACCCTCATGGTAGCCCTTTTCTCCGTGCTTGTCGTGGAAGTGTTTGTCCTTCTTGAACTCGTCTACTTTGTGGACTCCGTGGTGTCCTTTAGTGGAGTGTCCCTTGTGGTAGTGTCCCTTTTCTTCGAAGCCGTGGCCCTTTTCACCCTTTTCGCCGTGATGGTGCTCGTGGTGGTGGCCGTCGTCGTGATGGTGATGTTTTTTGTGCCCGCCGTGCTCGCCGTGGTGTCCCTTGTGTCCCTCGTGGTGGTGGTGGCCTTTTTTGCCGTGTTCGTGGTGGTGGTGGCCCTTGTAGCCCTTGTGTCCCTTGCCGCCGTGGTCGTGGTGGTGATGGGCGTGGTGCTCGTGGCCGCCACCCTTCTCGTGGTGGTGGGAGGCGGCGGGCTCGAGGTCGGCGTCGCGCTTCTCCCGCAGGTCGCGGCCGGCGACGAGCGCCGCCAGCACCACGAGGCACACTAGCGCGGGGATCGCCTGCATGGTTGCACAGCTGTTGCGTTCTGTCGTGACTGCTTGTCGCGTCCACGTTTTATAGACATTGTGGCTTGTTTTCTCGGTGCCGCTGTTGGGCAACGAGTTGCAGCCGGGTTCCGGTGGTTGCGCTCACATTATTGTCAAGGTCAAACAAATGCTCTAACAAGATAGATTGAATTTCTATGAATAAGATTGTTCCTCTCGTAAATGTGTCAGTATTTTTGGGTGGGTTCAATTTTGTGGTCTCAAAAAAGTTTTACTTATCTTTTTGTATACATTATATTACTACCTACTTGCATGTACAGTCGAGTGCATTAATATATAGACACATTTGTAAGGGATCAGTATGGAGAAGTGTATATATATTAATGCCCTTGACTGTAATTATATGTATATAACGTATAATACAAGTGAAATTATCGTCGACCTATTTCGTAATAAATTGAAACATATGAATTTACCCAAGAAATGTTCCAACGAAGGCTTTATTTGATTTACGAGCAGCATAGTCTTCTTCCAGGAAAACAAGGGCACATTATAGTTATTAAATAATCAATAACGCTGTTATAAATATCCGCAAAAGCATGAAGCTTCGCTTCAATAAAAGCAGGGCTACTTGTATTCCCTCAGCACACTGAGTGCTAACCAGTGTTATTGACCTCGAGATTCGTAATACTATTTGTTTTGATTCTTGAACTTATTTTACAAGTTTAACATTGCAATTGGCATCATTACAGGTAGGACTTTGATACATGCAGATAATTCTGCAATCTCGATTTTTAAAAGAAAAACATTTTTCATTCATAGAGAAGCGTAATAGTACATTACGACACAAGTGCGAAAAACATGAAATTCAAAACGAGTGGCGATGTTTTAAAACACGAACGAAGAGAGTGTTTTAAATCGACACGAGTTACGGATTTCCTTTTTGCACGTGTCTCGTACGAAGTTTTTTAGTACTGATGGCCCTCCGAAGTTTTGGACCTGGCGTGAAATGAGCTACTTCTCGCACTAGAGCCTAAAAAAGGCACCATCTGTACTAAAAAAATATAAACTCTAAGTTTTCGCAAACACACCTATGACATATATCTTATTTTCAATGATGCAGTACCTACAGCAGTTACTATGCCTGCAGGCTTAGTTAACATGCCATTCGCAAAGCGTATGCGATAAGCTAAAAGTAATAAAATTAATGTATTCAAATGACAGATTGTATGGAAATCGTCAAGTAACTTTTCATTCGAATCTGTCATTTAAATAAATGTACTTTTTATTAAAATCTTACTTTTTGAGATAGGTACAGATTTCTTCTACCATAGTTATCGTAGGTATCAAATTGTCGATGGCGTTTATTGCGTTATGTTCGTATAAGGGCTTGTTCATTAATCACGTCATACTGTATAGGGAGGGGGGTCAAGAAAAAATCACCAATTATCACTATAGGGAAAGGGGTCATCGGACAAATCACGTGTAATTTTTTGTTGCTCTCTGCTGAACAGCATTATAGCTAGTAAAACAAATCTTATAACTTTAATAAATAAATAAATGAAAAAAAAAAATTATCTTGGGGCATCTTTACACAAATCGACCTAATCCAACGGTAAGCTCAATTGGCTTGTGATGTGGGTACCAGGTGACGATATGTATAATATATAGATACACATATATACTTAAATACATAGACAGCCGGGATTCGAACCCGGAACCTCCAGCTTCGTAGGCAGGGTCACTACCAACTACGCTACGCAGGCTGACAAACTTTAAATACTAAATTTAAAAACTACGAGAACATTTACCTCGTAGTTGACAAAAAAGTTTTTTCCCATCACTTGCGCTTAATAAAGTACGTAAATTCAAGTGTTATTAAAAGGACTATTTCAGTTGGCAATCAATTACACGTCATATAGGCTAAAAATATCACCAGGGGGATGTGGGGGTCTAAAACAGGCCAAAATCGTATGACGTGATAAATGGACAAGCCCTAAATACAACACCCCGAAACGTAAATTCCATTGGCAATGTGGATCCTTTGCTCAGATATCGTCACATATACAATACATATACAAAATCTGTATTCACCATAGACATACATAACTTAAATTTGATTTACCTAACATAAGCCCACTGCCGCATCTGGCTTAGTGACTAAGCTTCAGCTGGATTAAACAGGCGTGCGTGGATACTCAACCCAATATGCCTCGGCCAAATATGACTTGTATTTTTACTAGACAAAGGCATAGTATATTATCTAGTTCTGTATTCGGATTTCCACAATGACACGACGCTTTTTAAATAATAATCATCATCATCATCAGCCTATGATAGTCCACTGTTGGACGTAGGCCTCTCCTATTAACTATGCGTATAAACACATTAGGAGGTAAATGTCCATAATCGCCACGCTGGGCAAGAATGTCCGCAAAGAAACGCCTTTCGTTGGTTTGGCGATATCGATTTCAACTCTTAATATAACTTTATACTTTATGCTTGAATTTTTCATAAAGAAATTCAAATTCAAATTCAAAAATATTTTATTTCGACCAACAAGGATCATATTAAACACACGACACGAGAGGTAGGGTCCATATTGGCACTTATACAATTTTTTCTTCGAATATTTTTACTAATACCGTTTTTTACTCTTAATCATCATTACTCCGAAAAATTTTTCTCATACTTTTTTTCTTACTAAAAATTATACTTCTACCTACAATGTTCATAAAGATTTTTATTTCGAAATTGTATCCTCCTAAAGTCGTCAAGTAGATTAATCTATACTCATAAAGTTATTTGAAATAAATTGTTTATTTATAAACATTTTCCCATTAGGTTCACTCTGTTGTGGTATAATTCTTTTATAAATAACATAAACTATGTAGTCATAATGGGCTTTGTGCAGAAACTGTTGGGGCATACTCAACTTTAGCTTATTTCTTTGTGGCAGATTTCGAGTTGTTCGAATATTATTCGAGCATAATTTCGATGCTCCTATTTATGATGAGGCATAATCTGGATGTGCATAAAAAGTATCGGCATAGTTTGTTTTAGCATAACAGAGAAGGAATAATTACAACCTCTCAATACAATCGAGGTAGTAGTAATATTCTATACGTTACTTACTGTGTTACTGAGCTGAGTACTTTCTAGGTTGCTAAAAAAAAATAACCTCGAAGACTAAGGCGGGAGCAAAGCTCCCGCCTTAGTCTTTTAACCTAACCAATCCGAGTCGGATCTGCCCCGGAAGGTTTTGTTCGCTCGCTTCGCTCGCTCACTGCAGAAATTTTCACCCTCACAGCAAATTCTGCCTGACGAAAAAGGCAAGTTTCGAACATGTGGCTACATGCCAAAAAAAAAAATGCAAATCTAATTTCTGTCTTATAACACTCGGCATAATTAATGATATGCCAAGATAGTTTCTGACAAAATAATATTCGAAATATTGTTATTTAAGCCAAGTGATTTTTGTGTCTCATTAATTTGATGCCAAAATAGATTGTACCGAGTCTGTTATGTCCTAAGCGTTTCGGACAAAAAAAGTTTAGAGGGAACCCGTTTAGTACAGTACCTACTCTGCCACAACCTGATTTGTGCAGGTAGCTAGTTTACAGTAATAGTACGATTTATATTTAATTAAACAAAAATAATTCATACATAAAACCAGTACAGATAAAAATAAATACCTATAACATTAGAATATATAGCATAAAATAAGTATAGTGAAAAATTATGTAAACATAAAAATTAATACTAAAAATATGTATGAAAAACAATATTATGAACATAAATAATTCTATGTGATGATAATTATGAACAAAGATTATTCTAAATACCGATCATTATGAAGTTAAATTGTATAAGAAAAATTTTCGGAGTTCCAATAATCTAAGTTGCAATTTTATAAATACTTTGGCGCACCCCGAGAGGGAAGGTGTTCAAAATGTAAACAAGTTATTGAGCAACTGCATTGGACCAACGTAATAAATTAAATAGTAAGTTATAATATAATTATAGTAAGTTTAGTTCATTCATCAAAAATTAGAAACTAAACATCAACAATTATACAAAAATCACAACTATGTCACGTTTTTACGTAGGATGCCCTGAAAATTTCGGGAATTTAATACTTAGGAACGTATATTTGACATGTGTTATACCTCTTTCTTACAAGCATAGTCTCATTATTCGAAAACACTGGCCACTTAGAAAAAAAAAACAATGTCCGATTTTCAATTGTTTTTTAAAGTCGTTGAGTCGCTGGTGAAAATGGAGCTGTCCCGCGAAAGTTTTAAAGCAATGATTTATTATGACTTTAAAAGTGGATTAACACAACAACAATGTGGAGACCGACTAACTATTGCTTTTAGTAGTGAAGCACCTTCAAAGACGACCATATACAGGTGGTACAGGTGTAGTGAGAAATTACTTGCCTTCGGAAACGTTCGTAAACACATACTGTTTCAGGCAGTGTCACCGAGTCTGACTGAAGTAGCATGACAGCTATTACTGTCAGTCTCAGTGAGATAGACTGAAACAGCATGTCGTTGACGAACGTTTCCGAAGGCAAGTCATTTCTCACTACATCTGTATTCGGAATTCCAACGTGGCCGTGTGTCTCTTGCGGATGACGTACGTGAGGGTCGACCGAAAACGGTCGTTACCGATCAAAACATCGATGTTGTTCGCCAACTGATAAAGGAAGATAGGCATGTTACATATCGGGAGATTCAGGAGACTTTAGGCATTGGAATGAGTCAGGTACAAGTTATTTTACAACAAGAGTTGGGCGTGCGGAAGTTATTTTCCCGGTGGATTCCTCACTTGTTATCTGACGACCAGAAAACGGTACGTGTCAATTGGTGCCGCAAAACTTTAAAAAGATTTAATGGAGGAAGCTCAAATGCCGTTTTTAGTATTGTGTCAGGTGACGAATCATGGATTTACGCATATGAGCCTGAATCGAAAAACCAATCTCGAGTTTGGGTTTACGAAGACGAACCGAAGCCGACAAAAGTTGTTCGTTCTCGCAGCACGATCAAAAAAATGGTAGCCACGTTTGTCTCCAAATCGGGTCACGTGGCGACTATCGCTCTTGAAGATCGAAGAACTGTCAATGCCGATTGGTATATAGGCGTTTGTTTACCGATTGTTTTTGCTGAACTGCGAAAAACTAACCCTAACCGCCGTATTATACTACACCATGATAATGCCAGCCCTCACACCGCTCAGAAAACAGACGACTATCTGAAGGGCGAAAACGTCGAATTACTGGACCATCCTCCGTACAGCCCCGACCTAAGTCCCAACGATTTTTTTACTTTCCCGAAAATAAAGAATCGGTTGCGTGGTCAGCGTTTTCAGACCGCGGAAGAAGCAGTCGACGCTTATAAAATGGCCATTTTGTCAACCCCCACTTCAGACTTCAATAACTGTTTTAAAAACTGGTTTCAGAGAATGAAAAAGTATATTAAACACAAAGGAGAATACTTTGAAAAACAATAAAAGTACTTTTATTTCATTAAAATGCGTATTTTTTCCGATTCCCGAAACTTTCAGGGCAACCTACGTAGGGACACAAAATTAGACAACGAAAATAATTATGACCCAATTGCTTAGCCCAGCCTTATGCTTTTTTTCACACCGATGTGGTTTAAATAAATAAGTATATCAAAAATATATTTTTTCCATAGGTCATTTTTAGGGTTCCGTAGCCAAAATGGCAAAAACGGAACCCTTATAGATTCGTCATGTCCGTCTGTCCGTCTGTCACAGCCGATTTACTCGGAAACTATAAATGCTACAGTAACGAAATTTGGTACGGATATGTGTTGTATAAACCGCTACAGGATTATGATACTAAAAAGTAAAAAAAAAAACATTAGAGCGGGGGCCCTCCATATATGTAACTGAGGGATAGAAAAAAAATTTTAGTTGTATATAAGCGTGTGGGGTATTAATAGAAAGGTCTTTAAAAATGATATGAAAGTTTATAAATCTTATTTTTATTTAAGCAAATAGTTTTCGGGATATAAGCTCTCAAAGTCTGAAAAATGTGTCCCCCCTCTATTTTTTAAACTACGCGATATAAAATTCAAAAAAAAAAATATGTTATGCACATTAATAAACTCTATCAACGATTTTTAGTTTGATTAAATTATATAGTTTTTGAGGTAGGTTGATTTAACTGTATTTTTTAAATAATAAATTGATAATGGTACGGAACCCTTCGCGCGCGAGTCCGACTCGCACGTGGCCGGTTTTTTTTGTATTGTAACCTCTTATGGTAATTATGGGTTGATTAAATGAAACACATGTTAACTCCTTCGAGTACTGATATATATTGAATAAGTAATCAAAGCAAACATTAATACAAGTACATGATGATATTGATGATTAATACAGATTCTATATAAAGCAACTAGCCTAGATATTCTAAATAAGGAACATGCCTATAGATACATCTTCACATCACATTTTAAAGAATGTCCGCAAAGAAATCCTTTGGTTGATTTGGCGCTGTCGATTTCTATAACCCTTAATGTAACTTATGCTTTAGTTTTTCATAAAGTTATGACACGAGAGGTAAGGTGTTCAAAATGTAAACAAGTTATTGAAAAACTGGATTTGACCAACGTACTAATGGGTATATCAAAAATAATTATTTTAGTAGATAATTTTTAATAATTTCAATTGTTTGTTTGAAGATTCACACTGAATCCATTTCACATAACGAGTAGCGTCAAATGTCCGCTACGATACCTAAATACCTATCAATAGCATACCCTCTAAAACCAAATTAGTTGAACACCAACGATTATGAATAAACAAAACAATCATAATTTATATAAAAACATTACGTTTACATTGTTAACAAATGGGGAGGCGTAAGTCTAGAGACGAGTTACGTGTGCTAGAACTTGGGTTTCCTGTGTTTCAGGCGAAGAAATCGACGAAACGATAAAAACACATAGAATTCCTACAGTTGCACTGTAACGGAGGGGTGAGCTAACATCGTGCCCTCGAGCGGTGAAGGGTTGGATCCACTTGTTCCACCGCTATTTACATGCATTTCACTTCGGCTCAACCGATGTTCGATGTTCTATGATACCGCTGCGGGGCGTTTGACAGCTAAGGCATTGTTCGGTAAAAAACGAATGGAGAATATAAAAACCGCGTCGCTGCATTGTTTGAAGTTGTCCTTTTTTATTTCCTTGTATTTAGATCGTGCTTGATTGTACATAAAAATAGGTGTTAAAATACATTTTTCAGTACAGATGGTGTTTCTTTTACGGATTAGTGCGAAAAGTGGTTAATTTCTTGTCAGTCATATTTTAAAGACAAACGGGTCTTAATCGTGTAAACTTACGTTTAATTATATCCTGACGTTTCGAGCATGACGTTACACCCGTGGTCGCAGGCAGACTTTTTTTTTTTTTTTTTTTTTTTTTTTTATAAATTGTTGAGTCGTAGAAGTGGCTCAACCGGTCCTCTCTAGAAATACGGGCGGCCGGTTGGCCTTTCATTTAATTGAAGATAGCTTTAAATTAGCTGGTAAGTTTTTGAGTGGGTAACTGTTTTATCGTGTTAGTTACTGGTCCCCGCTATTTGTACGGGCGGCCATGTAAACCGTTTATCCCAATTAGTGACTGCTAATGTGCAGTGATGATTAGATGGTACAATGGTGATTATGATTTATGAGTGATAAAATACAGTTTATACATACATATGTGTCATTATTAGTTTTTATTAAAATCTTTAAGTTTGTTGATAACGTATTCAGTGTAAGTTATAAATGAGTTTAATGTTTCTTCTCTTTCGATCAATTCGCTAATTTTAAATGGGTTTTTATTGTGTATGTTGCAGATGGTTTCGTGGCTGGTTCGTGCGTACAGAAATCTTGGACATTCGGTGAGTAGATGGTTTATTGTTTGTATGGTCTGGCGGTCACATGGACAGGTGTTGTTGTCGGTGATATGAAATCTTTTTAGGTACGCTCTGTGGTAGCCATGGCCGGTAAGTATTTGAGTAAGCTGGAACGTTATTTTGGTGTGTGATCTTAAGGCCTGAATATCATCCAAAGATGGTAACCACTGTTTGAGGTGTTTACCTGTCTCACTATTGCTATATGTTTCGTTGTGTTCGGCGTGTGTTTGCTTTTTAATGTTTAGTTTGTGGAAGGAGAGTGGAAACAGTTCATAATCAGAACGTTTATGGAGAGTAGCTGCATGCTTGGCGGCGAGATCTGCCCTCTCGTTTCCAACTAACCCAGCATGCGCCTTAATCCAGCAAAACTTCATCACCATTTCCCCGGACTCCCTGATGTTGTGTAGTATCTTATGAATTTTATTGATGTTTCTATTAGTGCTACTTCTATTAGATAGTTCGGTTAGTGCAGCTTTGGAGTCCGAGAAAATGGTGACTTGTGTTAATTTCTGCCTATAGCAGTCATGGCAGGCTCGTTCCAGGGCTAGACATTCCGCCTGGAATACGGTGCAGCTTCTGTGTAGTTTCAGCTTAGTCGTATTGCTCCTACCATCGGGGTAGTCAATTACATAGGCTGCACCTACGAGCCCGTCATGCCTGCTCCCATCGGTATATACAAAGTGCATGCCTGGATCTTCATAGTAATTGTTGAGATCGTCTTGTGTATACACCTCTGGTATTTCTAGGTCCATTCTGCTTGCTGGATGAAGGAGTTCTGATACTCGTATGCGTTTGTCGTATTTGACATCCGTGGGGAGGTATTCGGTGACTAGGTGGCGCTTCACCATCTCAGTCGACGCAATCTCTTTTACCTTGAGTGGTAGTGGTGTGAGTCCAGCGAGCGCTATTGAGGCAATTGTGGGGACTGTTCTGAAGCCTCTGATGATTTTGATAGCAAAACCTCGCTGGAAACTAAGTAGAAGGTTGTTGACTATCTTATAGTTGAGTGCGTTATGCCATATTTCGGCAGCATATGTAACGATGGGCTCGATAACTTGCCGATATATGGTACAAACGTTTTCAGCCTGTATTCCCCAGGTCGGTCTTATGTATATGCATAGTTTCTTGTAAATTTCCTGGGCCTTTTTTATTACGTGTTGGCAGTGTTTTATGAACCTGAAATTTTGGTCCACAATAACCCCGAGCAGCCTAAGTTGGTCTTGTGTCTGTATCCTGACTCCGTTCATAACTATTTTGGCCGCTTTGGCCTTCGGTGTGGGTGCAATCATTTGGGTCTTTTGTGCCCCAAACCTCAATTTGTTTGTAATGCCCCATTGATAAATTTTATCCAAGATGGTGTTAGTATTACGCTCAAGCTCAGCAATGTTGTTTGCGGTGCATATTAGCAGAACATCATCGGCGTAAGCTTGGATATAATTACCATGGGGCAAGTTGATTTTGAGTAAGGAGTCGATGATGCCATTCCAGAAGATGGGTCCAAGTACCGACCCCTGGACACATCCTCTGGATTGAACTTTAGAAGCGGTTGCACTTGCGTAGTTAAGGATAATCTTTCTGTCACTTAGATAACTGCGGATCGTGTTATATAGATTGTTAGGACAGTTGATGTCGCGCAGTTTATTTAGTAGTGCTGGCCACCAGGCGTGGTCAAAGGCGCCTTCGATGTCCAAAGAGATGGCCAGCACCAGTTGTTTCTTCTCCTTGGCTTCCTTCATGACCTGGATGGCCCTGCATAGCGCGTCTGTCGTCGACTTTTGCTCTCTGAAGCCGTATTGATGTTCGCTGCAAGTCGCGTTTCGTGTCATGAAGTAAGTAAGTCGCTTGGCAATAAGTTTTTCGTAGATCTTGCCAAAAACGTTAATTAGTCCTATGGGCCGGTAAGATGCGATATGATTATACTTATTTTTATTTGGTTTTGGGATTGTTTTTATGAAAGCGACTTTCCAAGGAGACGGGAAGTGGTTGAGGTCAAAGCATCGGTTGTATGTTTTTGTTGTGAGGTCGGGGTAAGCTTCGAAGAACTGTTTACAAATGTCCGCAGTTAAGTGATCTAACCCAGGTGCCTTTCTCGGGGCCATGTAAGTGATTGCTTCCCTTATTTCGGCCCTGGTGAACGGTGGTTCGATGTTGTTATTATTGGTCTCAATTAAAGAATTATTTCTCATGATCCGTTGGCTTGGTGTATCATTATCAGGGTCGTCATTAGGGAAGAATCGAGCCAAGAGTTTTTGAGCAGTGTCTTCTGCGGATGTTGTATGATTGTGCTCATCCAGCATTAACGTGGCTGGTGGTTGTGGGGGCGGTCTGCTTTTCAGCAGGCGATTTGTCACACTCCAAACATCGTCTTTGCCTTGTTTATTACAGAACTCCCTGAAGCCTGCGGTGGAAGTTTCGCGCATTTTTTTGGCGTATTCCTCCCTAGCCTCAGTGAGTTCTGCGATGATATTGGTAAGGTCTTTGTTACCCTTCTTCAAATCCTGAAGTCTGTGGTGGAGGTGGATGACTCTCTTTTTGTGTGTAGTCAGCTCTTCGGTCCACCATGGCACACGATGAAATTGTGCTTTCCTGGTAAGTGTTGTATCGCAAGTCTGTATGATTGTGTTTGTTATGTCAGTGATATATTGGTCTAGTTGATGTGTATTTAGTGTGTCAATATCTGTGGCGTCATAAGTCTTGGCAGCCATATTATTTTTAAGTTTATTAATGAATTCTTCCCAGTTTACTCTATCTGTGTTATATCTATATGTGGATGTGGTTGTTTTATTTTTTGTTCTATTATTGTGTAGGTTTATAACGAATTCTATGCCATGGTGGTCCGATGAGGGTATTAAGTTGTGATTGACTTTCCAGTCCGATATCCTGTTGCCTGAGTTAATAGTGGCCAGTGTAAGGTCAATCACAGATGTTCTGACCCTCCCGTGGGTAACAGTTTCGTAGGTAGGTTCGTCCCCTACGTTACATATTATTAGGTCATGGTTTAGTATGAGGTCATATACCAGGTTGCCCCTATCGTTGACGAGAGAATGTATCAACACCTTCGAGCTGCGCGGGTTTTTCGAACTACCCGCACTTGATCTTGATTATTCACTTCTAGGCTAGGGTTGTCACTAGGTCACATGTTGAGTAATAATCGTGAAAGTTTAAATCAATATAATTTCTTGTCAGGTCAAAAGTTCGGAGGGTTATCGGCACTGAAAACGTCGTACGATACACGTGCGAAAAGGAAACTCGTAGCTCGTATCGATTTACAACCCTTTATCGCCCATCGTTTCGAACTTATTTTTTTTGCACTTGTATCGTAATGTACCTATTACTGTGGGACCTTTAAACATTACCGCGTCAAATACTTACTTGTTACTATATTGCTAAGTAGACTCCAGGTTACTAAGCGATTTATGGTAAAAAGCCACAAAGATTAGGGTAGGCACCTACTATACAAATACCCAGGGACCGGAACCGTTATTTTCTCCATACAAAAAGAACGGTTCTTTTTTCGTTATTTTTCGTTCTTCGGTATATAAGGTGTAAGTTAATGGAGTAATTTCATAATATCATATTGTAAATTACATAAAATATTGAGCAGTACATAAAGAGTAGGTATACAACATTTTAAAATATTGGGCTATCTCGAGGTTTTTTATAAAATACTGGTTTCGCTCCCTACAAATACCTATACTATTTACTACTACATAAAATAACACCAAACTAACAATCAGCGGAGTTCGTGTATTTCCAATGTATCCGGCATTGGGCGTAGTACCCAAAAATAAATAAAACAGACCAAAAACTGCGAAAACACTGTTCCATCGCATGACTACAGTTGCATTTTACTTGTAAGTAATTTATGACTATTGACACAATCGCCAAAGGTACATATTTGCACAATGAGGGTTTTCGATAATTTTTCTGCCACCAGGCGGCGCTTCGTACGCTCCTGGTCTCGACAGCTGTCAGATTCATACTATTCATAGGCACCTGGGCCTATAATATTGAAATTCTATTTTATTTGGAAGAGAATTGATTTTGTAATGGATTACGACTAATACATGGTCGTCGGACTGAAGATTGAACTCTAAAACAGGCGCTCAAAGTCACTGGTATTCAAAATAATTACTATAACTTTGTTAATTTCATGAGAATTGACTTGGAACTATTTTATTTATTTATTTTAGGTAACAATATGACTAAAGTAATGGTTTTCAGAATAAATAAACCTATAAATATGTTGAAAATTAAATGCGCGTATTTATTTTGACAGTTCGTTATACGGTCGGCTCAGTGCTGCCATCTCACCTCCCCATAGCGGCAGAAAAAGTATCAAAAACCCTCATTATAAATCCGTTTCATTTAACATTCTCTTTCTGTTTGCAGAATGAGGACATACGAGTATGTACATAATGAAACCTAGAGTAGAGCACAGATATAACTAGACTATCTATTTATTACTCCTTGATTTATGTAAATGTATCCCTATTCAATATGCATGATGACTGGCAAGTCAACTGTCAACTGTCGAACTGTCAAAACGATCACCCCTACGTATGGAATAGGCTACTTGACTCATATCAAATTTAGTGCAAATAATTATTATTTTCTGTAGTATTTATTGAAAAGATCAATATTTTTCGATTACGGTGTATTAAGTGTTAGATGGGTACATATTTTTTAATGAAAAATTTGTTTTATTTTCTTAAATTTCGTACTCTGAAAACGGTGTCGGCCATGATGTCACGTCATAGGATCTTAAACTAACTTCATGTCGAATCTTATACGAGTGAAATTCGCCATGGACATGTAGGCATGTAGTTTTGCTGTGACATTGACATAACATAAATGATATGTCAAATGTTTGTTTTCGGTTTGAGTGACGTCACACCACAGATAATGTACCTAAGCATTAACATGGCTAGTATCGTTTTCGCGCGGTAACGAAAGTTTAAATTTTAAGTTATGATTTTGCGGATTTCTAGGTCGTGAAAAAATATATTTATATTTTTTTTCCGTTAATCAGACATTGATTAACAATATAAGACAAACTTTAAAAATGGGTCAAGTAGCCTATAGGAATATATGAAATACTCAAAAGTGACGTCACGTTTGAGTACTGCCAAATGACCTACTCTTTTAAGTTCTTTTCAATTTATTAAATAAAAGTTTTGTATAAAAAATACTGCTATCTACATCTTAGTAATATTTCTTCGTGTATTATCCCCTCATCAGTGACGACAAAAATGGCGAAAAGTTGTTGTCTGTGGAGCCCATTTCGGGCCTTGTCACAGACAAGGATTTCCAGGCCACCGATTCTAAACTGCCCGTACAACGGCTCTTTCGCACAACGGCTGCTCAAGGCCAAGTTTTCTATCTGTCCTATTTCACTAGCTACACACCTCAATGAATATGCAAGAGACAGGTATACATTAGTCAGCTTTATTAATCAATGTCCAAATCGGGCTTCGCCACAGATGCGTGCGGTATCGGGCTTCGCCACAGATGCGGGCGGTTGATAAAATGTTAAAATCTGGCCTCGTCACTGACGAGGGGTTATGTCGTGCATACTGTTAAATGATTTATTTTAACTACAGTCATCATCCCTGTTCTAATATAATTATGGCCTTATTTTATTTCGTGGGCTTTTAAATCACGGTCTTTTGATAGGATTGCGGGATATGGATCCAACACGGGGAGGCCCTTTCGATAAATTTGCTGTGTTGTACACCTGCTGCAACTAGGATGTGCTTCCCGGTTTTGGCTTTCTATACAAATACAGTACCGGAACCGGGTATTCCCGGTTCTTGCCATACAAATTCAGTACCGGGAGCACACCCTATCTGCAACCCATTCACGGGCACATCAATAGATATCCGTAAACCGGTCCCAGCAGGCGTATAGGGACTATAATATTGAGAAGTAAACGGAAAAGACTAATGGGCTATGGTGATGGAGGATGGATGGGTCAGAGATGGAGCTAAAGAAAAGAGATTCGACAAATTTTAATATTATATTATGAATGGTAATAACTAGAAAGTGTCTCTCTTCGTAATCTCTAAACGTATAACTAATTTAGATGTAATCTTGTTGAAAATATTGAGATAGAGATAGTTTTTGTTGGAGAATTAATTTGTATCGATGAAAGATCAAGAACCGTTGAACATAATTTTGATGTTTCTTGATATCAAGATATTTAGAAAAAGCTATCCATTGAGGCCGTTACACAAGTAGTCCCATAACATACCGATTTCCTTGGAAATCACGGGCTTACAAATCCCGGTTTTTTGATTTTGGCCCCGGCTTGCGCGGGGATACAGATCCAACACGTAGAGGCCCTTTGGAGAAATTTGCTGTGTTGTACACCTATTATTATACCGTAAGATACCAAGTCAACGTAAGACATCTTACAACTCTTAAGTACTTCTTAAAACTCGGCAGCAAACACGACAAAAATATCCTATCCCTATCTCTATCTAGCACTTACATTGTAAGAGAGACGGAGATATGTCTTAAGACACTGTAAGATGCCTTACGATACCGAGCTATAATGAGAATTTACTGTAAGAAATCATATAACTTAGAGAAACTTGGCCGTAATTATTATGTATTATATATCTCCGTCACGCTCTAGAGAGAGCTAGCTATATTTTAGGTATATTTTGGGATTGGATATCTTACGGTAGTAATATATCGTAAGATATCCAATAGATAGCGAAAATATGCCTATATTAATATATAGCTATATTTTTTATGTGTGTGTATGTGTGTACCAAAGTAGTAAGCAAAATATATATAAATACGTCGTTGCCTAGATATATTTCGGTTATGAATCGATCGTAGTTTTTATTGAAATCGAGCACTGCGACAGCGTATGCATTTTTAACATACGTTTCACAAATGAGTTGATTGCACCATTCGAATTTTCTATGAAATATACAAACAAATCCGCATTTTAATTCACATGTTTGTTCGTCATAATTATATGTAAATATGTTTGGGAATGCAATAAAATATAATTACGAGTATTGGACTGGTTTTACGAAATAATCACAGCCGGAATCATTTCGTCGAAATAGAAACGGAGGATATGTTAATAAATGTCTTCGTTTATATTATGTAATATTTACTGTACTCTTGTATGTAATATTTAGTAGATATT
>JALPQI010016534.1:0-19215 GCA_025490895.1 Thaumatotibia leucotreta
GGAAGAAAAAACTTTGCATGCGTAGTCAGTTTTCGCAAACAAGTATCCCATCTTGTACAACGCTGTCGCCCCATATTCGGCTCTCATGTTTTGCATAAACGTCATCTTTTGTCTGCTCTTGTATAGAGCTTCTCTCATCATGAAAAGGTTGTCTTCGAGGCTGCCTTTTTTCATGGCCGGTTCATGAGGGGCCTGGGGGATTTGCCACTGGTTGTTCCACCAGCGCCGGCCGCTGCGTGGAACCTCAAGGCTTAGAAGCTCGTCTGTTGGATCTAAGCGGTTTAATAATGAAAAGAATTTTCTATCGTGCGTGAGGTTGCGTCCCACAGTCAGTGCTTCCTCATTGACTTCCTCCCATACTGCTTTCGGCTCATATTTTTCTATAAAATCTTTGAACGTCCAAGTTTCCGGTTTCTTTTCCGTTGTCGGGGTCTCATCTAAATCATATTGCTTAAAATAATCTTGAAAAGTATACGGATGGAAGAGTGCGTCTTTATTATTCTCTAAAAGGTTTTTGATGGTCCAGTTGTCAGGAGATTTGTATGTGTATGCATTGTTCTCTGCTTCCTGAAGGTATCTGTCTATGAAATCTTGTAAAGACCAGTTGCTTGGTGTTTCGGAGCAATTCTCAGGTACTGTTTCCTCCTCTGCCATGGCCTTAGAAAGTTTTTCATACATAAATTTTCTACGGCTTTCTGGATCGTATTTCCAGATTTCAGAGTTATTTGTGCGGAAGTCATTACTGTCATCAGTGGCATTGGGCATGAGGGTGGCAGCAAAAGCGAAGAACAAGCCAACTGCAAATAAGTTTTTTTGTTAATCATCAGTATTGATAGTTATTAGTATTTTTTTCTGAGGGCGACTGTCTTTTCAATTTTGGTAACGCCCAGCACTGTAATAACATATTTGTGTACTTTCAAGACAATTTCTTGCTGTCGTTATATGTATAGCTGCACAGCGATGCACGTTTGAATAAAAATTATTTGATTTCATACACTTTTTGCAGTTCAATGCCACCCCACCCAAACGCGATCAGTACGAATACCTACTTGAAATAATCAAATCTGAAATAATATTTGCGGTACGTCTATATGAGTAAAAGATAAATATGAATCATCATATTCCAAATATATTAGAGGTAAAATAAATCACAAGTTGTCGATGTAGTTTTACGAGTTTTATTAATATTTAATACTTATAGCAAATCGATTTTAACTCTAAAAAGTTTCATAGATACCTTAGGCTTAGTGCCAGAGAGGCAAATTACCTTATTCGGCAAATATCTAGTTTTAAGTCCTACTAATATTCTTTAAGTTTGCAGGGATTTTATTAAATAGGTATTCGTATACACATTTGCATATAGAATTTCTTCTAATTTTAAGCTTATGTGGTGGTTGTGTCATTTGATACTGTCGAATGAGGTCTTATATTATTAAATAGAGGGAAGAGTTCTAGAATCTGTTTAACAAAACATCTACTTAGTATAATTATGTATAAGTTGTTAGTGATAAAGTTAATCTTTTGCAAAATCAAATCGGTACGAGCCTCTGCGACCTTTACTATCAATACTTTTTTTTGTCAATAAAGACGGTGCGTAAAGCACTAGTGCGAAAAGTGGTTTTCTTTTTGTCAAGTCGAAACTTCAGAGACCCATTTGTACTGAAAAACGTCATACGATACACGTGCGAAAAGGAAATTCGTAACTCGTGTCGATTTACAAATTTTTTTTCGCACTTGTATTGTAATGTATTATTTTGAGCTATAAAAGCACGTTCTATTTCAACTGAGTTTCCCCATAGAAGGATTCCATATCTGAAAGTTGACTTCACGTAGGCAAGGACGGTGCGATGATGATGACGAATTTAACTTTGTTAGAAAAAGTGGTGTTTTTAACCGACTTAAAAAAAGAGGAGGTATTCAATTCGACTGAATTGTTTTTTTTTGTATGTATGTTACCTACCCGATATCTCCGAGAATCGAGAACTGATTTTAATTTTTTTTTTGTAATCGATCATGTATAACCCGGAAATGGTTAAAATCTTTCTGCTTTGCCTCAAGGTTGACTGGTAGAGAATGCCGTATGGCATTAAGTTCGCCTTTTGTACTATAACTATTTTTTCTTTTGTGTAATAAAGATTTAATAAATAAATGATCCTGTTGGCACCAAGTTGGTGTCTGACGATAGTATTTTGGAGAAATCGAGGGATCTCTTCAAATTTTATATGTAGGTACATGTATGGCGCTTTTGGTAATTTTCATTCATTTACTAGAATTTGCATTCAGAAAGTAGAATTTGATGAAAGGAAACCAATGATGGAAACCACAGATGATCTTGGAGAAATCGGTTGAAGTTGGTTGTTTTTAAATTTTTAATTTGGTGATTATTAATATAAAAAATACTCACGGGCGACAACGTATAGCATTGTCCAACAGTGAGGATATTTCTGAATGTATTTTACGCATGACATACAATCTTAATTACAAGTTGTAATAGGGTATTTTGCATGGCCTTATCATAATAACGGGTAGTTATAATACATGTGTACAAATAAATTAATGAATCAATTTTAATTACATATTTACAAATCCATTACATGATAGAGAAATGTCATTAAATAAGCACAGACTTATAAATATTATTAACAATATATATTATACAGTGTGTGGCCTACAACCGGGGTGAAAATTTAAACGGTGCATTAATAAGCTGATCAACAATCATTTCCACATATTGTAATAAAAAAAAAAAAAAATTTTTTTGTAATTTTTTGTTCATGTATTTTTCATTATTATGGGTTCATTTACTTGAATAAAAGTTATCAATAACTTATCATTTTTGAATCATTGAAAAATGTACAATTTTTTTTAAAAAACCGTATCAAATTAGTGTAAAAATGCAAACAAAATTATTGTTATGACTTCCTACCTGGTATACTATCAAGATGTCTGGCGACTGACAAGCTACGACATCGTGATGCCAAGATCCAGTACTAAAGGTCCATAGCTTTGAATGACAATATCTCCGAACTTAACCACTTTGAAACACCGGGACCTTTACAGGATTATTGCTGATAGTCTAAGGAGTCACTCATTTCATTTTTCTCCCGTGTTAAAGACCACACACTGTATATTATATACAGGGCGTCCCATGACTATGGGACATGAAGGGAAAGTACCTTAACACTTTGAGCACGGGTAACACACGAGGGGAGTTCTCTGTGGGAGGTCCATTTTCGCTACAAAGCTGAAAAATCACGGGATCGGCTACGAGCGTAGCGCGTAGCACTCGGAAATTTGATGAAAGAAGACTTTACCTATGCTATTTTTAAAGAAAAATATAACTGCAATCAAAGTTTTTAAAAAAAATACTTGCTTCATCCGGAAATGGAACTAACTACATTTTTTTTCCAATTTTGAACCAAATATATTTAGGGTATATTTAAGGTACTTCTCCTACACGTCCAATAACTTTGAGACTGTATATACTTAAATCTAAACTTAACTTTAAAGTACAGAAAAAAAACTAAAACTACCTACACTACTACTAAAAAGTACCTACTTCTATGATATATGAATTGTATAATTATCTGATGTACTTATTGGTTCTTAGGGTTCCGTAGCCGATATACGCGTGTGAGCGATCAATAGAAAGGTCTTTAAAAATGATATGCATGTTTGTAAAACACGTTTTATAAAAAGCGAGCCGTTTTCAAGTTATCAGCTCTGAAAGTCTTAAAAAGCATGTCCCTCCCCCTCTATTCCTTATGTAAACTACGCCGTATAAAATGAAATAAAAAAAATATGCATATTTATAAACCTTTTCAACGATTTTTTGATTAAAATTATTTCTTATAGTTTTTGGGATAGGTTGATTTAACTGTAATTTTGAGTTGTTATTTGCTTACATTGAACACGCTGGCTGAAATATTTGTTGCTAGGAAACCCTTCGCCGGTTTTATAATAACAATTGGTAGTTTAAAAAACATATTCGCTTAGTAATGATCAGCGAATATGTTTTACCAAGTTACGTAAATAACATTTAATTAGGTAGTTTAAATGTTTACCACTTATTGTCCCAACTCACCATGACGCTTCTGTTCATATTTCTGTTTTTGTTTAAATTTATGAACCTCTAGGACTTTTTGTTACATACATTTGTAGCATATTCATATCTCAGTTATGTGACTGTACGTGTTCTAAATTGAATAAAAAAAAGTTTTTTAAACTAACTACAAAATTTAAACTGCCTACTTCAAAAAATCAAGTAATTTTTTAAGAAAAATATCTTGTATTATCCAAACACACAGTTAAATATTCTTACACATTTTTATATTGGTTGACACTAACACATACTCGTATATTTTATACACTTGAGACGACATCTTATACACTTAATATTCTTTCTGTATATGAGATATTATTCTATTCTATATTCTAGGCAAGAGTATAACAATATTCTAGGCAATTCTGGTAACGTAAAACTACTTATATTTTAAAGACAATCTCGTAAACTTATGATTAATTATATCCTAACGTTTCGGGCATGACTTTACACCCGTGGTCGCAGACAGACTCTGGATACAATTAAACGTACGTTTACGCGATTAAGACCCGTTGTCTTTAAAATACGAGTGATAATCGTTAAAGTTTAAATCAATATATTGTAAAACTACTTTTCCTAGAGTTCTTAGTTGTTTATCCGTTAACAATCCGTACGAACGACTGATCAAATCAAATCAAATCAAAATCATTTATTTGCAGTAAAACATACTAATATGCATGCAAATATAGTTGTACATTAAGCCTGGCATTACATAACGTACTGGTAGTGCCAATGCCAAACTAATAATAATACAAAAAGAAAAAGTATGTCCAACAATAACTTATTCAATAATATTATTTAGCTAATAAACAGAAAAAAAGTAATAAATAAGTGATAAATGTGATAATGTCATTGCAGATAATCATTATAATAAAATAAGGAGGAAATACAATGGCAAAATGTCAATCAATAACCTAGTCCAAAATTTTAGTATAGTACGAGTATTCGTCAATAGAGTAATAGGGCTTACTAATAAAATATTCTTTAATTTTTTTATCAAATATTCTTAGGTTTTGGTATTCCTTTATGTGGCTATCTAATTTATTATAAACTCTAAATCTTAAACTATGCTAACTGTCTAATTTATTGTAAAGTCATACTGAATATTTTCAGCAAATATATTTCCATATTAGCCGGATCCATCAGAGGCCGGGTCATGTTTTATTCCCACGAAGAAAAGTTGCTCAAACAAGCGCGTCGAGCCTGTTCTATATCACTGTTTCATTCGCACAGTAACTTCGCTAAGATTATTTGGGTGCCCAATTGTGCCTAATATTGCGGTGACTTTGTGAGGTAACAAAAATAGAGTAGGTTGAATATCTGAGCGTTTCAACCGCCTAATTTTGGTGGCATCATTTTTGCCGAAGTTTATATTCGTTACAGTGTGCTACTTTGTCATTTGAAGGAGGCACGGTACCTTATATAAATGACGAAGTATAACATTAAGACGTTTAGGAACTTCGGCAAAACTGATGCTACCAAAATTAGGAGGTTGAAACGCTCAGATATTCATCCAGTAAGGTGTTTGTAGAGTTGTAGACGTAGATAAATGAAAGCGTCATTAATTAGCGTCGTCAAGCATATAAGCACCCAGCCTGTCGTTGTATTGTTGACATTTGTAATTTATTGTATACATTTTCAGTCATCTTTTTGGGTTGGGGAAAAGTGAAAATTTCAAGGCAACAATCTGTCGTTTTTAAATCCGTAGTACATCCGTGGCAGCCTCGCAATCCATGACGTAGCGGAGACGCTTCAAGAATGCCGTCTTCGTTGGTTTGATCACGTTTGTCGTAGGCCACCTGACTACGTAGGAAACATATGCCTTAACCTAGCCCTTGACGGCCCCCGACCCCGCGGCAGACCAAAGAAGCGATGGCTAGATGTCGTGAAGGCTGACATGAGTGTGAATGGGCTTACAGTAGAAGATGCCCGGGATCGCGCAAAGTGGAGGAAATGTAGCAGGAAAGCGGACCCTGGCAAAGGCCGGGATAACGCTAGGTAGAAGAAAAAGAATCTGTCCTTTTTAAATGTCGTCTAATATTTGAGAATACAATATATTTCATCAAAATCTCGAAACAAAATTCGATGGACGACGAAGTAGGGTGCGCGCACCCAGTAGATGGACGGATGTGGTCCAAAATATAACCCAAACTTCACTCCAGGCAACCACTCATATGGCTGAAGATCGAACGGCCTGGACAGCAGTGACAGGAAGAATACCCCATAGGAGTCACGTCCTTCGGACATGAGGGCACGGCTCAGAAAAATAATCAAAATGTAGATTATTATACATTGTATTACTTACATTAACAAAAGCTTTACGTATTGAGAAATTTTCTTTCTTCTCTATTTTTACACATCTATATTTTCTGAAGGTGTTAATAGATCGAATTTCATAGAATGAGTTGGGAACATTATCTCCTAATGCGTCCATGCGTATAGTTTATAGAAGAGGCCTACATCCAGCAGTGGATGGAGAGAGGCTAATAATAATGATGATGAACAGCTGTTTATGATACAGGTGGTGATCGTGGTGGTGGGCGTCGGTAATCTTAAGCCGACAGGAGTTAAAGAAAAAACCTGCAATGCCTGCATTTCAACACGAATATCATACATACAATATTTCACAATACATTACGGGAAAACAAAGACAATTTCGGCAATACAGCCCAGACTGCAGAAAAGTAGGTACTGCTTATAAAAAATTCTTTCCTGCACCCGTACAGAACAGTACATTACAATACAAGTGCGAAAAACTTGAAGTTCGGAACGAGTGGATATAAATTAAAACACGTCCGAACGCCACCGGCATGTTAAGAATTTCCTTTTCACACGTGTATCGTACGACGTTTTTCAGTACAGATGGCCCTCCGAAGTTTTCGACCTGACAAGAAAAGAACCACTTCTCGCACTAGTGTTTAAAAAAAGCACCTATTGAAAAGAGTATTTATACATTTATCATTAAAACGAGCTTTTTCTGAGCATATGCATTTTAAACATATTGCATGACACATTCTGAGTGGCAACCTTTTTTAAGTGTTTGTAGTTTCCTTCATATCTTTGTTTATGTATTCGATTAGAATAAATATTGTACTTTTCTATTCTACAAATCAAACTAGAGCCACGGTAACATGTATTGGAAATGAGTGATGCAATGTGTATACATTTAATCATACACAATGTGTATGCATTGCATCACTAAGTTCCAATACATCTTACCGTGGCTCTAGTTTGATTTGTAGAATAGAATAGTATAAAATTTATTCTAATCAAAACTTGCAAAAAAATGAAGGAAATTACAAACACTTCAAGAAGATTGCCACTCAGCATGTGTCATGGTTATGTTACCACGACGCTGATTTACGCGCAATATAAAAAAAAACTTAAAACTATTCTTAAAACGAACAAGACCAGTGAAACTGAAACCGAGCACGAAAGCTTTATATTAATTGGCACTGGCAACCCTTGGCTTTTTGGTAGATATAAAGAAAGAAAGAAGAAAGAAAAACGTTTATTCGAGACAAGAACACAGTACAAACAAAACAGTAAACACGAAATGTTGTCCCGAAATGGCCAAAACTTAGCATTTTGCCAGCAGAGCCAGCGCTGTTCTTCCGTTTTGGCCATTTGAGTTAGCCACTGACGATAGGATAGACCTTAACACAACAAAAATACCAAAAAAATTATACACTAATTACAAATTATTACGCACAAAAACTTAAAAATAAATAAAACATACAACAAGCTCGTGAAAGAAATAACTAGAATCCGATCATCAAAGTGTCCCCTCTGCCAACCCTCATCTACCCCCGTAGTATAGTGCCACCCCAGTGCTCGTTCTTGCGCCCCCGCGGCCGCACGTTCGCGACAGCTCTCCTGTTGTGTTTGTGATGTGTTGTGCTAGCTAAATTATTTGCAAGTGTGTGCCTGATCAACTATTGGTAAGTGTAAACTACACTACATAAATCTTTGGTGCTTATACAGCCAGCGTCTAATGTTTTTTAGCATCTAAAGTTCGCAAATAGTTCGGTACGATGTACTAGTATGGTCACTTTGATTTCTATAGTCTTTTACATTCGTTTACTATAGTAAAATTAAGCGTGAAGCATGATGTTTTAATACAAATATAAAGGATCGAATAAATAAAGGAGCTACTTATAGGTAAATATGTTGTATATAAGCCTGACCTGTTTACCTCTTTTCTGTGCAATAGGCTAGTTAATATGTGACTGACACGATTTCGTTTGGACTTGTGTTTTGTTAGAAAACTGGTTATAAAAGGTTTTTATACACATCGGGCGTTAAATGCTTTTCGGAAACAAACAGGTTGCTATACTAGTATGATATTTTAAAATATCCTATACAAGTAAGGTATAGGGTGAAAAAATAAATGCTGTGAACAGAATTAGCTTGTTAAGATATTTCTTTCAAGTATATATGAGAAATCTGCAATATACCTACACAACAATTATTTGTATTGATATAAACAAAAGTCGTTTTGATAAGTTTGAGTTACCTTTGAAACAATATAAATATTGAAATGAATCAGTAAAGAGTACCTATTTTATCACATTACGCTTACTTTCTTAATAATAATTTATTTTTTTATACACAGCAATTACTTGAACATGTTTCTCTTGGACAACCTAAATAAAGAAACGTCTGGTTGGCGTAACTAAAGACCGAAGAGTTGGCGACTTCTTCGCACAACGCATCAGTATTGCGATAGAGCGAGGAAATGCCGCCAGCATCCTCGGTACAATGCCATAAGGGCCAATCTTAGATATAGGTTAGGTTAAGTAGGTTAGTTAGATTTAATCTATGAACATAAATTGTAGTTTTGAAAATAAATATATAAAAACAAGATTTGTGATGTGAAGCCTACTTTGCTGATCGAACCCGTATATACAAGGGGTACAGTTTATGTAATCCAATAGTATAAAAATCATTACTAGACTTATCGTGTAGCCCACCATACCTACAACAAAAAATCTAAATTTTAATAAGTTTAATAATTTAATAAATTCAGGAGACTGCTAAAGAAGCATTACTTGATTGCTAAGTAATGTTTCTTTAGTGGTAGTTATTATTAAGTACAATTAGTTCGAATAAAACCCTGTCAAAATAATTAATTAAGACTGCCGCTCCCACAGTCAAACTGTTGTAACAGTTTTGTGGGACGATATTGTATTTTTTTAATTAAAATTGTGTCAAGTAATTCAATAAATAAATAAATAAAATAATATCATCAAATACAAATAAGGGAGAGGCCCATACAGAAGTATAATTGTGTTAGTTTTTAGTAAGACGTCCCACTTTGTCACTTACCATAAAGACGAGACTTCCTTGTATCTTCATATGAATAAACTGACAAAGCGGCTTTATAGCAAACGACAAAGTGGGACGTTTTACTAAACTCACTCACAATTATTTTGTGATGTCAATCAAAATAAAACTGTAAATGTAGTAATAGTGAGTTGAAAGATTTTTTTATATGAGTGTAAGGTATCAGATTTTTTATAGAATCACTTTTTTGAAAACAACATTTTTCCATTTCAAAATTTAAAGTTTAATAACTCGTCACCTTTTGACATCGAATATTAAAACTGAAATTCCATTGGAAATAAATCGGCTACGGTAATTCTCGAGCACTCTATTCGAGCACTCTATTTCTTCAGCTTGCTATGCTTTGCGGATGCTTAGAGACGAGTTATCTATAGAACAGCTAAAGACTGTCTATTATGCTTTAATAGAATCGAGACTGCGTTATAGTATCAAACTCTGGGGATGTAGCTATAAGTATAACATAAATAGAGCCTTTGTAGTTCAAAAAAGGGCAATACGAAATATCGTACGGATTCCTCAGTGGGTTTCTTGTCGAAGCTATTTTACAGAATTGGGTTTGCTAACTGTTCCCTGCCTGTACGTTTTTGTATTACTTACTGGTTTTGTCAAAATGCTGTCGAAATTTGAGTCACTTGATGAACAAACACTACGACTACAAACCCGTACAAAAAATGTCACACAAAACTTTTTCCCCAAATGTAAGGTACTACAGCACTCGGCTACATATCAAGCTGTACATTTATTTAACAAGCTTCCTACTGAATTAAAAGTAATTACAGGTCATGCATTGTTTAGTAGAAAATTAAGAATATTTTTATTGAGAGGGTGTTTTTATACTGTCGAAGAAATTTTTTTCAATAATAATTAGTCCTTGTTAAATAAGTTAGCATAGGTCATTTTTAATTGTATCTACTCATTTGTTTTGTGTAACTGTATTTCAAACACAATCTCTGTATTGTTTTATGAAAATAAATTATCTTATCTTATCTTATCTACTGTAATTAGATATAGAATGACCGAAATAATTACCATATAACAATAACAATTCATTAGAATCTCGATGAATTTACGCCTTTACAATAATAATAGGTTTGTGTTCCGATATTATTGGTAGCCATGTTCGCTTCGATGTATATTGTACACGGTCACTGGTTGCCAATTGAGGTAGGCTTACATTAAGAATTAGACCCCAAAGCTGTCAACAAAATTAGACCTTTTCAAACTTACGAAAGCGTTTGCAAAACCCTTCAAGATATGTACATAGGCTGCGGTTACCGCTTTCCGACAGATATTTTGAGAATACCCATCGTCTATTGCTCGATGTGTGGACGATATTCGAAAGAATCGGGTCACTTTTGGATGAGGTTAGCTCAGGGACCAGTGGCGTACAAGAAGAGAGGCCTATGTTCAGCAGTGGGCGAATAACGCCTGAATGTAACTAGGTAGAAAGAAACTTTAATATATATAAGTAAATATCTTCGGACATCTTACACAAATCGACCTAGTTCCGCGGTAAGCTCAATTAAGACTTGTGATATGGGTACCTACCTAGTGATGATATATATAATAGATATATACATATAGATACTTATATACTTGCATAGACAGGCATAGGCACGACCAAGGAGTAATTATTTGTGATAAATAAGTATAGAAATAATGCCCTCGCCGTGATTTGAACCCAGAACCTCCAACTTCGTAGGCAGGGTCACTACCGACTAGGCTACGGAGGCTGACAAAGCACCTCCATTTTAAAATTTAAATGTTCATCATTCCCATCTTTAAATGTTCAAATATAATTTGGTACAAAGATACTTTAATATTATATAAAAGTAACATGGCTGACGCACCCTTTCAAACTAGCTTCTTGACAAGTGTTTTTACAGCACTAAGCAGTATTTAGATTTGAAAAATAATGCCTGAGATTAAATTGTAAAATTTTGTATTTAGACTGTCTAAAAACTGACTATTGATTAATATTATTTTTTATTATATTACTAATTATTTAGAATGACAAAATATTTGCAAAATACATGCTACACATGACATGAATTGTAACATCCTACATCACTGTATTTTTGCAAATAAGTGTACCTATTTGATTTGATTTCATTTGACGAACAAATATTTGAACAAAAAAAACAAAATGCCGTCGTCGTGTTTCGAACCCAGAACCTCCACTTTTATACGCAGGGTCACTGTCACTACCGACTAGAATAGAAGAGGTCTCAATACTACCTCATATATAGATAACTAAGTTCCCAGTAAGTACCGCTACGACATGTCCTGTGGCGTAGACGCTCTACGCCGTAGGCGGCTACGATTCCGTATAGCTGCTTCAGATTTGTACCGTAGCATAATATATTATAATACATATTATACATTTGAAAACTTAAACAGTACATGGTTCGAAGACGTATTTAATCGTGAAATACACTACAATCGTATACGATAAGCGATAAGTCATGTGACCATAATAATGTTTAGAAATGGTCACGTGATTTTTGGTTCGAAACTGTATTCTCATACATTTATTACTTATCGCTTATCGTATAAGATTGCAGAATTAAATCTTGTATATTTGTTATAGATAATACTGCAAACGGGTTTATTTCAAAGAGAGTTCAAATATGTACAGGTTAGGTATACGTAGTGCTTTTATTCCAAATACTTTATTTTACTTATACTGTAAATTTTTTTTAAATCTATCTATTTATTTGATGTTTTCTATGATATTTTACAGCCAACCCGTATTCTTTGGCCGAGAGTGTATAATGGATTGCATAATTAGCTATGTATTTATTTTTATTTTATTTATTTGGAAGCATTTCGCTTCGACTTTCTAATGCGAACTGCCAAGGAGTGGAATGCCTTGCCCGAATCTGTGTTTCCGCATGTGTACAATCTGAATCTCTTCAAGGCAAGAGTGAATAGGTATCTCATTGGTAAACGTGCTTCACCGTAGACTGCATCGTCACTTACCAGCAGGTATGATCGTGGTCAAACGTCTACCTATTGTTATTAAAAATAAAATTGTGCCTTCAACGATAAATATACTGTATACTTATGATAACATTGACATGTCCATGTAAAAGCTATGCGCCTTAATAAATAAATAAATAAATAATTATTTTGGGACATCTTACACCAATCGACCCAGTCCCACGGTAAGCTCAATTAAGGCTTGTGATGTGGGTACCAGGCGACGATACATATAATAGATAGATACATATAGATACTTAAATACATACACAGCCATGACCAAGGAACAAGTATTTGTGATAAATAAATACACAAATAATGTCCTCGCCGGGATTCGAACCCAGAACCACCAGCTTCGTAGGCAGGGTCACTACCAACTAGGCTACGGAGGCTGCCAAATTATTATTAACAGAAGACATCAGATTCATCACAAATATAATCTTTAGTCATTGTTTTTAGAGCTTTGGCGGAGCATAGTATATTTTGTCAATATGAGGCAAATACGTATAAATTTCTACAAATTCGGGGCGTGTTTATCCTTCGCTAGCCTTTTAGCCCCGTTATGAAATTCGTTCAACCGTATTGATGCGAACAAACAAACGCAAATATAGAGTTGTATACACCGCCCTTTTGTTACGGTGACAACTTGATAGAATGCAGCCTAAAAGGTTACATTCTTTGGGAAAAGGTTTCCTTTTTGTTTTGGAATAAATAAAGGGAAATGTTTCGTAGGTACAAGAATTAAATATTAGAAAAGTATTGTTTTAACGTGTTTTAAATACTAACCCCCTTATTCAAACGTCTTTTAAATTAGTTAGCTTTAGCGGTTTGCTAAGTACCAAGTCAAGTTTTGATAAGAAATTTAATTTTCATCATCATCATCACCATAAAATGATGAATGATGATAAATGTTTAAAATATTCCTGTTAATATAACAACGCTTATCGCTATATCTAAATTCTTCTTCTTTATGCACTTAATTTTTTTATAATCGTAACTTGTTGTTATATATGTCTGTGCAAATGGAAAGCTTCCTTGTCACGACTCTTAAAATAGACCAGAGACTTGTTCTTTAAAAAGTCCATTTTAAACACCCTGACAAGGTACTTTTCTGTGTGGACTAACACATCATATTTAGAAAATTGGAATCTTATTTATTATATTTTATTATATGCTTCTGTACAAATCACATTTACAAAATTAATTAAACAAAAAATAAATCTACGAAAGCGGATAAACTCGCGTATATTGGCGCGTAATTAATATACGCGAGTTTATCCGTTTTCATAGTTTTATTTCATGTGTGCCGATTGGCTCAAAATTCTTTTCGTTGTCTTATATTGTGTCCCCAAAAAACGTGACGCAGTGGTGATTTTTGTATGAGATGATTCTGATGTATGGATTAAAATCTGGCGTAAAAAAGAAGTACAAGTGCACCGGATTTTTTTAATATACTGATTCGAAACAGCAACTAAAAGCGTGACAGAGTGGTATGAAACAAGACAACGAAAAGAATATTGGACCAATCCTCGCGGTAACCGAAGAAAATATTAATTAAACAAGTTTTAATTATAAAAATTGTCATCTGCAACAAGTTTGTCAGACTCCGCAAGTTGGTAACGAGTTGCAGTTGCAGCGTGCACATGCACCAAACTTCGATTATCTTGGCTGTAACAAACACGAGTGACCTGCGACCATAATATACAGGGTGTAAGTCTAATACGGGCGAAGCTCTTAACGGGTGTTAATTTACGACATAATAAGTACATTAAAATAACTTTTACTTAAAATTAGAGCAACAAAATTTTCCATACTAAATAATTCGGCGCGCAATGTAGAGCAACATACAGATGTAGTGAGAAATGACTTGTCATGCTGTTTCAGTCTATCTCACTGAGACTGACAGTAATAGCTGTCATGCTACTTCAGTCAGACTCGGTGACACTGCTTGAAACAGTGTGTTTACGAACGTTTCCGAAGGCAAGTAATTTCTCACTACACCTGTACGCGAGTTAAGCACTCGTTGACAGCTAATTTCAAAAGCAGATGACATAACTGCCATATCAACAATAACAAATGTTCGTACCTACATTGCTGCTCCAAGAATCTTAAAAAAAATCTGTGGGGTCATAATTAAGAGTAACTTTTAAAAAACCTTGTAATCCATGATTATAATAATCCCATGCCTGGTTTAATTAATCGCCCGTATTAGATTTACACACTGTATAACATGGACGTCTAACGCTAGCTCGAAAATTCCCCCAAAACCAATTGTTCAATTGTGCCAAGATGGGCAGGACATAGCGCTTTTCTTAACACCGCACATATTTCGGCGCATTATCTTTGACAAATGTTTAAGAATATAGCCAATCAAAACTTTGATGGACCAATCACAACTATTTTTAAATGGCGGTTTAAGTTCTTATAGGTTGATATTGAGGGTGACAGTTGTCAACTAAAATTCAGGACCGTTTTTGAAAGGCTTTAATATGGCGTGCGGCTTCCATGTTTTATTTGTTCGTAGCGAGTGACTTTTATAACAAACACACCATTAATGGCACTGTATGCTTAGCACATGATTAGCGCGAGAGTATCTCGCCGCGAGGTAGACTATCCGTCCCTCTTTTGTTAATATAGCTAGTAAAGAACGGGAGATCTATCTCGCGGCGACATAATGTTGCACCAATCATGTGCTAAGCCTACTGGTCCCACCACGAGCTATTAAGCTATGAAGCCTATGAATTATAGGCTATAAACACGAATAATAAATACGCACTCCCGTGTAAATAAAAGAGACACAGTGATATTCGCCCAGCTATCAGCTATCACCGCCGGGCGAGTATCGCCGTGTTTCTTTTTTTTACACGGGAGTGCGTATCTTTTGTTCGTGTTTATAGCCCATAGTGCATAGTTTAGTAGCCCGCGGTGAGACCAGTGCCAAAGCTATGAATTATCGGACAAAAGAGCCTCGGCGATACTCGCCCAGCTATCAGCTATCAACGCCGGGCGAGTATCGCCGTGTTTCTTTTTTTTACACGGGAGTGCGTATCTTTTGTTCGTGTTTATAGCCCATAGTGCATAGTTTAGTAGCCCGCGGTAAGACCAGTGCCTAAGCTATGAATTATCGGACAAAAGAGACACGGCGATACTCGCCCAGCTATCAGCTATCACCGCCGGGCGAGTATCGCCGTGTTTCTTTTTTTTACACGGGAGTGCGTATCTTTGTTCGTGTTTATAGCCCATAGTGCATAGTTTAGTAGCTTGCGGTGAGACCAGTGCCTAGGGGTAATTATAAGATTCGTCATTGTCGTCCTGCGATTATTATCAAAACGGAAGGCCGAGTAGCAACAACATTGATTACGCTAAACTTGGTATCGGTACTGAATTACGTTTACATTAAAACAACACTCTTAGGGTCATCTGTTGTAACAATACTTGCCGAGAAGACAATGAAGAATGCCGTAAAAACGCTGAATAGTCGCCATACCAGTGACAATAACTGCCAATGCAAATAATAGATGATCATCAATCATCAGCCTATCGGAGTCCACTGATAGACGATAGGCCTCTCCTATTAATTGTATGAATGGACGCATAAGAAGCTAATATAAGATAGTTCCACGAGAGTTGAGGTCACGCACACATCAAAATGTTATGTAAACACACGGGGAATTTGAAATTATTGTTCTTCTTTCGTACTGACAGCAAACCCAATTGCAACTGTAAGATTGACCAAAAAGTTTGTTCAAGGGATTTGCTTCAATATTTTGCTTTAATATTTTGACGCAAGCAATTCATTCATTCACTAAATTTTTGGCAATTAGTACTTCATTTGGATGTGTGTGTTATCATTCACCTCAACTCTGGTGAAATTACCTATACGAACAAGGAAATCTGCTTGCCTAACGAGCAGGTAAGAGGATTCACGTTCGCAGTAGCGTGTCCGTCATGTCCATTCATTCATCGAAGATTGTATGTGTTTAAGTATATATATCTATTAAACATAATATTGTCGTCTGATACCCACATCACATGCCTCAATTGAGCTTATCGTGGGACTAAGTCGATTTGTATGAGATGTCGCAAGATATTTATATTTATTGGTGATGGGCTGCAGCGTCATCAATGTCATCAAAGTGGACACACTACTGCGATTGCCAACCCGCTTGGCCAGCGTGGTAATATGGGTATTACCTCCTAATGCGTCCACGCATAAGCAATAGGAGAGGTATATCTCTAGCAGTGGGCTATAATCGTCTGATGATATGATGATGATGATAGATCAAGTATTGACTGTAAATAGATGTTGAAAAGAAAAGATCAAAACCAAATAAAATCCCTGGGGCAATTTAAAAACGCCATTTCCTCGCCATTACGCCATTACCATGACAACGGGGCAATCTGGTCATTTCCATGACAAAAGTTCATTTAAAAGATGTTTTAATGCCTGTTCTGGCATGTTTTGTGTTTATTAACGTTGAAATTTTCTATTTTCGCCCGCTTTTTCGGACGTTTATTTTTTCTATGAGTGTATTATCGTTATAGATATCGTATCTTGGTATATCGTTCAGAAAATTCAAGGTTAAATTGGCAGTAAAAGGATAAGGTTCACGTAGAGTGAAGACTCTTCACTGAATAGCTGATAGCAATTATCAACTTCGTCAATCTTCGGGCAAAGTAGATAATCTGTGGACAATGCAATTTAAGTTTGAGTAAATTTAGTAAATCGCCGCTTGTAAGCTTGATATTTTTGCTTGGGTACTTATATGATATCTAATATTTAAAACTAATACGTAAAGTTTTAAAATTATAGTAATATTTAATTTGCGCTTGTGGTCGAGCGGTAAAACGCACGGCTGCTACGCAGCGGTCGTGGGTTTAATCCCCGACTGGTACCGATGAGTTTTTCAAATACGTATTCGTATGTACGAAATATCATTTGATCACAAAAGTGCTTTACGGTGAAGGAAAACATCGTGAGAAAATCTGTGAAAACGAAAACATTTGCTAAGAAATTCAAGGGTGTATGAGAAGTTCCCAACAAATATTGGGCCAGCGTTGGAACCACGCAAAATAGGAACGTTTGATGTCGAGTTGCGGAAAATTACCAAAATACAATACAATACAAAAATATATAATTTTAATATGCACATTAATACTTCCTTATACTTTACATGACACTACTTACAATAAATATATAGAAATGGAACATACAAATCTGAAATACCACCAAATCATTTCACTAGCCCAAATATCAACGCAGCACAAAATGAGAATATCTATTATTCTATTTGTCACAGTTCTCATAAACCCTTAAGCTGAGGTATTGTGATATAACCCTCCACGTATTGCTTTAATAATATATTGTATGCCCTAATTAGCTCTAAGGGCGGCAATCAATTGAACGTTCTGTTACCCACTTGAAAAACGTCATATCTCATTCTCATTTCACAGCAAAAACGGCCGTGTTTTATGAGGGATTAAGGCGACTTTCCCATACAATAAAGCGCAATTGAAGCTAGATAATTTAGTGCCTAAGTCGTTATTCAATTGTTTATTAATAACTCGAGTAATTGGTTCTGGTCAAGAATATTATACCCTTTAGATTACTCGTTCAGTCAGTTGTGGTGATGCGTGAAAGTTCTCTGTTATACGTTGTCATCTCTTTCTGTTGGATGGCTATCAGAAACTGTAGTTGACATCGTGTAACGTCTATAACTAAATTATTTTGGACAACACCTTAATAAAATGTATAGTTTTTATGCAATGATAAGAAAAGGGGCTTTACGGGTTTTTATGGAAATTCCATTATAGAAACATATGAAAACGACGATTCGTCATTCGATCTATTTCAGTGCATTTCCCGAATAGGTAATTTGTGTGATTGGGTATTCGTGGCCCCCGGTGGGTATTAGCTTGTAAAGTAACGATTCGATTGAATTTTGAAGTCTCACGCGGGCGAAACTTCAATCCATCTGAGTTTCATTGTTGGTAGGATTTGCTTTTGATTATTATGAAATAAGAAACTCTTTATTTATAAGTTTTCCGTCAAGTAATAATTGGAATTTTGTATTATGCTGATTAGGTGGACTGACGACGTTTAAAAGGTTGCAGGAGTCCGCTGGAGTAGCGCAGGACCGGTCATTGTGGCAACCTTTGGGGTAGGCCTATGTTCAGCAGTGAACGTCTTTCGGCTGATATGATGCTGATGATGATGACATGGTTGTCTGCACTGACCACTAACCTAAGGTTTAAAAAGCAATTATAAAAGTAGTTTTTTTAAATGCTTGCTATTGTGTATGACGATTCAACGTGCTTGTATCTATGCCTTCTCGATCAAAGAATCTTTTAATTGCATGAATTGTTTGGACTTAACCCGTTAACCCCGGGCTAGTTGGTCAACCCTACATTTTGCAAGTGAAACTTTGATGTGATTTAAACTAAACGAAACATCCATAGGGTCTTTCATGCTTCTGGACCAGCTTTGCAAAGGGTATTACGCTTTTATTGAGCCAAAGTAATCTACCGCCATTTTGCTTTGAATGTCGTAACAAGCTTCGGATAATCCGTTCTCTCATTATAGAATGTATTTCAATGGTGAAAGCCCGTGTAATATTATGTATAAAGTATATCTGAACGAAAGGCAAACCTGTTAGTCCCGTGATGGACTTGGCAGTGTACATTACAATACCGTAGTTTTTAATCCATTTAATCTAATCTCATCTAAACGTCTCGTTGACGTAACTAAAGACCGAAGAGCTGGCGACTTCCTCGCACAACGCATC